>JADRCD010215930.1:3979-16538 GCA_019843815.1 Montemys delectorum | reverse complement strand
ATGATGATGATGATGATGATGATGATGATGATGATGATGATGATGATGATGCTGGGTCTTACACATAATGCTGTGTAGACAGATACTCTATAATGGAACCACATCCCTAACCTTCATTCATATTTTCAAAGGCGATAAAATGACCTTTGGAGAGGTGGTGACTTGCTCAGGGTCCCTCACCCCCTTAGAGGACAGTCTGAGACCAAATCAGCTCCAAGCTACTCCCTTGGGCAGAGAAAGCAGGGAAGTGGGAGACCAAGTAGCTTTATGCAAAGCAGGGACTATGCTTGGGTTATGCCATGATGCTGCCATTTTTAAAAGCACCATAGATAGCTGTAGTTGTGGCTGAACACCCCAAAGAAGAGTTCAGGGTCTACCCTATCAGAAGGGACTCAGGGATGGATGCTCCCACAAATCTTCAGGGAATGCTATGGTAGACAAGGTTCTGATGAGTAGATCTGAAGCAGGCCTGAGACTATGGGTCCCACAAGTTCCCTGGGGCTGCGTGCGGATCCTGCAGGGCCGAGGACCACACTTTGAGACACAGCACTCTGAGGACTCTGGGGGTGTTTGTAGTTCGAGGTTGGGGAAGAAGATTGGTATCTTCCAGGGAGCTCAGCCTTTGCAGGGAGCCTCTGGCTGGCAGAATGTTGCTGAGGCTAACTGGGACAAGGCAGCCTCACAGGGAGTAGGCATAAGACCCAGATGCCTGAGGAGGTCTAGGCCTGGCTATACTCAACTCTCCAGGCCTGCAGGCTGCTCCTAACTCACTCATGATTTGCCAGTATTCTGCTTTGCCAAAACTCTAGTTTCAGCACTGGAAACTTGAGATTGGGTGAGCGCAGACCGGCTCTGATTGAGCACGCATGCACCCTCTTGTCTCAGAGGGTGCTGCTTAGGGATGTGCAGGTAGCCACACCCCCATTATTTCTCTGTCCAGCCTGATTATGCGCCACTACTCCCTAGAGCCTGCCCCCTTACCCTTTTTGGAGACCTGGCGTTCATGGCCTGAAGTGGATCGCCCACTAAAGAGTTGTTGGACGATTAGTTGGTCCCTGTGCTGTTTGCTTGTTGCTATTTGGTGGCTAATGAGCCTAATGAGAACCACGTGAGCACTGGGGTGTTGGCCCTGGATAACTGGGCCCATGGCTGTGTAGAATGTGGTGCTCTTGGCTCCATACCCTGACAGCTGGCTCTCTGCTTCCCTAGTGGCTTTTCATTGTCCTCTCCCATCTACACAGTTACCCTCCAGGATGGGGGGAGATGCCGTGCCAGAGAATGCTCAGGAATTGTCCTAGCAACTTCATACACATGGGGTGCCTTCCAGGCAGGTGGGAGATGAGAACAGATGCAGAGTGTATGACACACTCCCTTTTTAGTCTTGGCCCCCAAACTACACAGAGACTTAGTCCATCTTCTGGCTCCCTATATAAGAGGACACAATACATTGCCCATGTGCGGAAATGCTGGTCCTGATTCTGTTGCCCCCGATTCGTGGTCTTTCTCTACTCTCAGGGAAGCAATTCTAAGCCTTAACACACTTCCATCTCCCTGACTAGCCTGCTCCCTCCTCCCAAAGCCACTGGAACTTAGGGAGCTGCTGTGTCTCTGGCTGCCACATTGCTATATCCCCAGTTCCTCCCTCTACCTTGGTGGGGTCTGGAATTGGGCCATGGTTTCCTCCCTTGGTCTTGGTATCTGACTTTTTTCTGTGGCTTTGCCAGCTCTTCTGCATGATTCATGTGTTTATGTATTTGTGGAGGCAGATGACTGGGGGGGAGGGGCAACAGGACGTGAGATGGCTAGCCCGTTTATAGCTGCTGATTTGGGGAGATCAGTCTTCTCACATCGGCTCACCCCTGTCTCCACACAGCTGGGGAAGGGGCTTCGGACCCTCCCCTAGCCTTCCCATCTCATCTCGACCTGAAGACACAGAGTCTGGATCCACTCTGGGGAGGACAGAAACAATCCCCTTCAATGGCTGAGGAGGGGCCTTCTCTAAATCCCAACTCTTGCCATAAATTCAAGGTTAAGAGTAAGATTCTAAAGCTGGGCGGTGGTGGCGCATGCCTTTAATCCCAGCACTTGGGAGGCAGAGACAGGCAGATTTCTGAGTTCTAGGCCAGCCAGAGCTACACAGAGAAACCCTGTCTCAAAAAACAAAACAAAACAAAAAACAAACAAACAAACAAAAAGAGTACCATTCTGGCACAGATTTAAGGAGCTGGGTGTTTGAACCCCAGTTTTGCATCTTTGGGCACTTAACTAGCTCCCTTTTTGTTAGGCCTCAGTCACACAGTGTATGACAATTTATATAGGCTTGTCTTTGGGAATAATAAGAATATAATCTGTAACTCTTGAAGTATACCAGGTGCTATCACAAGCCCTTTATATTACTGATTTTTAAAAAAAACTTTTCTAAAATTATTTTATTTATTTTATTTTATGGTCATTGGTGTTCTGCCTGCCTGTCTATCTGTGTGAAAGCGTCAAATCCCCTTGAACTGGAGTTACAGATAGTTGTAAGCTGCCATGTAGGGAGTTGGGAATCGAATCTGGGTCCTCTGGAAAAGCAGTCAAATGCTCATAAGCGCTGAGCCAAATCTCCAGACCTATATTACTGATTTTGATACCATAACACTTGAGGCTATATTTTATCTTTTAGCCACTTTGCTAGTGAACTTGTATAGTTGTATAGTCAGGAGATGGGGATTCAGCAGCCTGTGTATGAATCCAGTCTCCAGCAACCAAGGACCAGGACACAGTTTAGACAGCCTTGCGCGTGGTTAGGCAGAGCACAGTCACCCAGACCCTATTCTAGAGACCCTCTTGGTAGGTGTGTGGTTTAGCTGTTCCAGCTCTCTGTATCTGGGGCCCTCTTCTTTGCACTGTGACTAACAATAATTGCTTCCTTCCAGAGTCATAAGGAACACTTGACGTAATTTAGGTTAAAAATTTCATTCATAGTCTTCTGCGTTCTATAGACTCTTTGTAAAGAGCCCTGATTTTTTACTTTGATTTCTAAGGGCAGGACTTCTGTGTCATTCCTGGCTAAGCTGAGGAATCCCTGCCTGTTGTCTCACTCCTATTATCCCTCCTGAAAGCCCTCCCTGTTACTCAGGGGATTGATGATGGAGTCCTGGGTGAGCATTTGCTCCTGACTCCTTGCTCCAGAGCCTCTGCATTATGTGGTTGGCACTGGTTGACAATATTCCTTCTGGTTCTTATCTCAATCCTACCAGGGAGCCTGTTTCTCTTCTGGGCTCCATTTGGCTTCCCTGACGGTGCCTGCCCGTGTCCACCCCTGTCATACTCGTAGAAGGCTCTCAAGTAGGAAGGCTCCAACTTTAGACCCAGAATCCCCCTATGTAATACCCTGTTCCAACCACTTAATAGCATGGTAATGTTAGGCAAGTTTATGACCAATGCAAACCTCAATGCCCCTATATGCCAGGGATGGGAATAGTACCCATAATAGTAAGTAGAAGAGGTGATACAGAGAAAGCCGGATATAGGCACTGTCTTGTAAACACTGGCACGAGCCCATGTTTACAGACACCCTAGCCAGACTTCTCCCTTGACCTCCTGGCTCTTGAGTCGGCTGCCTACTCAACATCTGTTGTGACTGCCTCCCTGACTGGTCATATCTGCGGCCATCTCCCCTGGATGTCTGTAGATGTCGACTGGCTGTTCTTTCTCTAACCCATAAATGCATCAGCTTACCTTTTGCTACGAAGTCCCAAAACCAGTGTCCCTTCTAGCCTGGGCTCTTGACACTCACCCTGATTCACAGAATTTTCCTGGCTGCTAGGAATGTGCTCCCTCTTGTTTATAGCGAATGCCACTCTCCCGCTCTCCCTCCACTCACTGCCTTGTGTGCCTGGCCTCTGTCATCATTCCAATCTCTGCATCATGTCCCCCTCCTCAGAGGAGCAGCCTCCAATCACTCTGTTTATAGCCATCCCTCATCAATCTTTTTTTTTTTTTTCTGGATCGTGGTCCCTTAACTACTACCTCTATATCTTCACATCCTGACTTAGGTCCTTTTGTTCCCTCCTCTATGTGTTTTCTCATACCCTTGTGATTAATTTGGAAGTTCCGTGAAGGAATGGACACAGCCTATCTTCTCTACCATTCTACACAGGCAGTAAGCATTGGATGCAGAAACCATGTTCTAGATAAGGACATGGTGAGCCATCGGTAATGGCTCCTGCATCCACGTGGTTAGGATCCAGTGATGGGAAGATATCACTTTCCTCCATGTACTGCCATGGCCTGGAGGTACCAAGTGCAGCTGACTAACTACCTGTCAATCATTGAACGGTCTTACGGCTGCTTTCCAGGAAGAGGCTCATCACAGGCTCTGCTCTGATGGAGCTTATTCTGGTCATTATTCATCTCTCCTTTCTAGAGGCCCTGCTGAGACTGAAATCTCCAAAGTCCTGGTTTCTCTCAACCAAGCAAGGCAAGGTTGGGGGACCCTGAAGTCTCCTTCTGTGTGCTTGCTGTGGCTGGTGGGAACTGGGGCAGCTTTCTACCCCAGTCCCTGGCCCTCAGTCTCCAAGTGGCCCAGCATCTCAGCATTTGTTAAAGCAATTAACAGAGCGGTCCAGGCCTAGAGGCTGGGGCCAAAGTCTGACTCACACCTTCCCTTCCTCCTCTCCGGCCGCCAAACGGTAGAGGCCCACTTGGCCTGCCAGACAGCGTCTGCAGGGTGTGTGCAAGGGGCCAAAAATGGCATCTTTCTCTCATTAGAGGCTTTTATGTGAATACAACTGCTATTTTGGAGTCTAGTGCTTGGCGGGCCTCTGAGCCCCAGTGCTGTTTGCAGCAGTTCAGAGAGTAGCGGCCTAGCCCAGCTGTGGTGTGAGCAGAGGCAAGACTCTGGAGCCTGCGGCCCTGACTTCTCTATAGCCTGGGGGCTCAGACCCAAGGTTCTGACAGTTAATGTCCTCCTCATGGGGCTTAGGTGGAAAGGGCAAGCCACAGAAGGTTCTAAGAGTTGTGTGAGACAGAGATTCTTAGGGCCTCTGCCTTTAGACCCAAGGTGTTGCTCCCAACCCTATAAACACATTCTAAAGGTGAGGTTCCCACGGAGGGCCTGGGGTAAGTGCTATAAAATGGTTGGAGTGATCAGATCTATGAGAACGAATTTAGTAGCACAGGGGACAGGCTGTTAGGGTCCCCAGAAGTAGAATCCAGGAAAAGCCGAGAGCTTGGCTGTGGCAGAGCTTTACCTTAAAGCCAGTGCCTCACCTCACAGGTTATAGAGAGAAAAGGAAGGGGTCTTTGGGATCCAGAAGAAAGAAATGATGACAAGAACGTTTATCTGGGTAGGTGGTGTGGAGAGGGGGCTGTCTACTGTAGTACATGCTTCTGCACATTAGCGTAAGCCTGGCTGATGGGAACAGGGTGTGGCTAAGAAGTTCAAACCCCTACCCACCACTGTTTCTAAGCTTCGAGTGTTGTCTACTAGACTGTTCAGTATGATGGAGATGTGCTATGTTTTGCCGTCCAATATGGTCACCACAAGCCACATGTGACTAGTAAACACTTGAGATGTGGCTAATGAGAATGAGGAGCTGAGTTTTAAATTTTATTACATCTCAATCCAACCCATTTGCACTTTAAGAACCTCATACAGCTCCCAGCTACAGTACTGAATTGTGTTTGGGCATGCGGTTTTAGAGAGCACAGAAAGTGTCCTCTGGGAGGATCTGTATGTAGAGAGGGGAACCAGCAGCCTGTTGGCTGAGCAAGAGTGAAGGTGGAGTGAAGTGTCTCAAAGAGGCGAGAAGTACCCAGGGTCTCACAGAGGTGGCTGAGCTGACTCAAATCATATCTGTTTGACCCCCCAACTTCCTGACATTTCTACTAACGAGGAGCCGATCACCGGGGACCTGAGGAGGGTGGCATCTGTTTATACTGTGAGAGCTGTTTCTAGAACCTTTCCTCAGGCCTGCCCGTTCTGAGTTTGGTCTCCTTCCAAAAGTAGGTGTTGTGTGTGCAAAGTCAGAGTATGTCTTTGTCCAACTTTTGGAGCAGAATGGAGATACTAGGGGCACAGCCAAAAAGGTAGGGTGTCCAGGAATGATGTTTCCATCCATTTCCTGCTTTCAAAGCAATTTCAGGCGACTTTGTTTCTTTCCTTCTTTTTTGGCACCCTGCTAACTCTGTAGAGAGCTGAACTCTCCACATACCTAATGTTGAGTGAAGAAGAGAGGGCCAGGGGAAGGTGGAAAAGGCTGGGTTCCAGAAGAGTCCATAGTATGACTGGCTGGAGAATGCACAGCCTCTGGTTACACATGTGCTGCCCTCCAATGAGGAGAGGCTTGCTGTGCTCCTTCTAGTAAATCAACCTCCAGAGGGCGGAGGCAGCACTGTGTGGTAACTCGCTACCAGTAATTAACCAAAGAACCGCTGGGGTCTTAGAACCTACATGCGTTAGTTTCTCCAAAGCAAATTGTAATCGCTCTGCAACAAGCAAAACTGGATGTTTGAGGTAGGTATAAAAGTCCACAACTGGGGCTGAGAGATGGCTCAGCGGTTAAGAGCACTAACTGCTCTTCTAGAGGTCCTGAGTTCAACTCCCAGCAACCATATGGTGGCTCAAAACCATCTATAGTGGGATCCAATGCCCTCTTCTGGGGTGTCTGAAAATAGCTATAGTGTACTCATATAAATAAACATATTTTTTTAAAAAGTCCACAACCAGACAGTGGTGGCACACACTGTCTGGAAATACAAAAACAAAACAAAACAACAATAACAACAACAAAAAGTCCACCAAGGTTGGGGTGTCTCTCTTCAGCAGTCACAGCCCTGCCTGGAGCTGTTCTCCTTAGGTGCTTAACATTTTGCTTTTTGCTACTTGTAAAAACAAAACAAAAACAAAAACAAAAAACAAACAAAAAAACAAAACAAAACAAAAAAACCCTACTACAAGCCAGGGATTCTGAGCTGGCCTTTTGTTTTTGATACATTTTGAAATATGTGCTCATTTATTTTCCACCAGTCTCCTTTAAACACAGTCATCGCTCCCACCTCTCACGGTGTCACTAGATTTGGTACAATATCAAAAAGGCCTGCAAGATGGCTCAGTTGGTATAGGTACTTGCCACAGAAGCCTGATGACCTAGGTTTGATCTCCAGAACCCAAGTAAAGGCAGAAGAGAACTGACTCTGCAAAGTTGTCCTTTGACTTCCATACTTGCACCCCCACATGCACACTGAACATAGATAAAAATAGAAATGAAAGAGTTGGCTTATAATGACCAGATTTTCATTTTTTCCAAATGGAGGGAATTAGGGGAATTAAAAAAGAACTGCCATATGGTACCCCCTTTAGACACCATTTTAGGGGCCGGGGCCATGACTTGAGGATAGAGTGCTAGCTATGTAACATGAGGACCAGAGGTTAGTCCCTAGCACCAACATAAATGCAGGATGCTTCTGACAGCCTGCATGCAATCCCATGCATCGGACACGTGGGCTAGCTGGAACACACTGTCGAGTTAGCCTAGCCATATGGCGAACTCTAAGTTTTAGTGGTGAGAAACTCTGTTTCATTCTAAGGTGGAATGAGATCAAGGAAGACACTCATTGTCAACCTCTGGCCTCCATGTGCACGTACCAGAACACACATGTGCACCTACCCACATGTAAACACATGTATGCATGCCAAAAGAAAATTTAAAAGAGTATTTAACATGCACAACACAACAGTAGAAACTGTCAGAACTTTCCTTTTCTTAGATAGGCAATTGAAGCTACCATTGTGGATCATTTAGGGGTGCCTTTGAAGTAGAGAAAAGAGGAGCTCATGATCCAGTCTCATAATACATGTGATTGGCTCAGAACAAGCCAGACACTGCAGTATATTATATGTCGAGACATATGGAAATCATACAAGACAGGCTAATGAGAGCTGGTCCAAAGCTCAGACCCTCCCGACATGGAAGGTCTGCCTTAGCCAGCTGGGAAGGTCATGCTCCCAGGAAGGTGTTTATCTATCAACACAGCTGGTTGCTCTGAAAGTCTTATGACTTGCATTTATGATGATATAATAGACAGAGGAAAGGATATATCCAGTTTCCCTCCTGATTGCCCATTCCCCATGAGCTGTTCATTGGACCAATCAAACTCCTCCAGGAGAATGGAATTCCTGGTTAGGAAACACCCTTCCAGCAGCATGTGATCCCCACCAGGTGGGGCTTCCTCTAGAGCCTACTCACTTAGCTCTGTATCCTCAGTGTTGTCAAGACAGCCTTGACAAAGAAGGCAGAACCAGAACAGAGTGGTGGAAAGAGGCACAGGGGCTTAGGTTGCAGGGCTGGGGCGTACCAGATATTCAGAGAGTGAAAGATGTTATTGTTTACATCAAGGGAGGTCAGTCATCCTTGGGACTCAGAAGAGGAGGGATGGCTAAGCATCAGAAGCCACCTTTGAGGCAGGGGTCAGAGGTTGAGCTGCAAGACCCTCCTCTTATGCATGCCAGGCTTTGGGTCTCTGCTGGTTGGGAGGAGTGGCTCCACATGACTCCTCCATTCCTAAATGAAAACCAGGCTCAAGATACACCCAGGGCATATCTGCCTTTCTTCATGTTTGCCTGCTAAGCTGGTCCTAGCAGATAGTGTCTGTGGCTGAAATGGTGGTGAGGGTGCTCGGCAGGTGCTCATGTGGTAGCCAGTTATACTTGAGCAGATGGATGATGGCTAGGCATTGGTCAAAATCTGTGGTGGCAGTTTGTGCTTGGGGAAGGGTTTCACTTACAGTTCCCTGGAATTATCTGCTTTCGTGGGGATCGGGGACCTGACAGAAAGGGACACTGAGGCATCAAAGAAGATGCCTGCACCTTAGAATCTAGCTCATGTTCAGAATCCTTCTGTTGTTTCACTGGTCATCCCTGTGGTGGTTTGAATACGTTTGAGCCCCCATAGATTCATTTCTTTGAATGCTCAGCCATAAGGAGTGACACTATGGGAGGTGTGGCCTTATGGAGGGAGGTTTGGTCTTCTTGGAGGAAGTAAGTGCATCTCCGCACAGGTGGGCTTTGAGTCTCCTGGTACTCAGGCTCCACCCAGTGAGGAAGAGCACCTCCTCCTGGCTGACTGCAGAAGACAGTCTCCTCCTTGCTGCTTGTGGATCAAGATGTAGATGCTCGGTGCCTATCTTGACCAGCAAGAAAGACACCACACCGTGCTCTTTGTCCAGCGGTTTATTCAGGATCCTTTAACAATCTGCAGGCTTCTTCACCCCACCCTCCACCTCCCCCTACCTGGGCCAACCTGGGTTGTGCAGTATCCCCAGGCCTGGGTTTCCAGTGGCTCCTTTGGTGCATAGTTTGAAGCCAACGTATCCCATTGCCTTATCATCAGCTCCAAGGCCGGGCTCAGAGGTGGTAGGAAAAAGAGCTGGGAGTTGGTGGTGAAGTGTAAGGATGGACTATTTAGAGAAGGATTTGAGTGCTAGCTCAATATATATAGCTGGGTGACCTTAGGCCAGTCTCTTAAGCTCCCTGACTTTCAGAGGCATTGTGGGTAAGATAGGAATGATAAGCATACCTACTACAAAGGACTATAGGGAGGAGTAAATGAGATCGTGCATATATCAGCACCACTGTCGAGTAGCTGAAGAGAGATAATGACAGTGCTTGGTACGCTAGAGTGAAACTGATGCACTCCTGTATAAGCTGACTGTATAAGCGGGGACAGAGAGGCCCGACACGAAAACTTATCCAGTGGATGAGCTCAGTCAGTGGTCTGTTCAAAGAGGAGGCAGCAACCACTGAAAGATGGGTCACCAGGGCAGGGGAGGTGACTCTGAGGGAAGAGTGGCACTTAGGCAAGCGGCCAGGTTAGGAAGCCAGAGAGCAAGTTCAGCCCGAGAGGACTGGCTTAGAGTGTTGTTATCGAGGTCAGAGCTGGGAAGTCTTCAGTTGCTAGTTTGTGCTTGTCTTCTAAGGACACTGAGGATTCCCAAGAGGGAAAGGCATGCGCTAGAGCTTCGGAGAGTGTATTAGCCAGAGTTCGTTAGAGTAGCAGTTATTAACCTGTGGGTTGAGACTCCATTTGGGGGATTTGCATATTAGCTATCCTGAATATCAGATATTTACATTATGATGCTTAACAGTAGCAAATTACAGTTATGAAGCAGTAACAAAATAATTTTATAGTCGGGGCTCACAACCCACAAGGAACTATATTAAAGGTTTGCAGATTCAGAAGGTTGAGAAGCACTGCTCCAGAGGAACAGAATGAATATGCATTGAACAGATTTATTAAATCAGCTTGCATGATACTGTCTGGCTAGTCCAACAATAGCTGTCTTCACACTGGAGAGAGTGACGGCCCAGAAGCTGCTCAGCCTGTGAGACAGGGTGCCTCAGTGGTCCCCATCTGGCAGTGAAGGTCTAGGAGATTCCTGGGGAACCACTGGTCTTCAGTCCATGCTGGGGTCTGCTTCAGTCAATGGAAGCAGCCGCAGAGTTCAGGAGCTCAAGACACAAACTGCGGAGATGACCCCTGCCAGCATGACAGGACAGACAACAGGAAGGCAAGCAGGCAAAACCCAAAACATACACCTCCCCTACAACCCCTGCCCCACCTCCTCTGGAGGTGCCACCGCTGCCACCAGATGATCCATCCACTTGGAGGGTCTTCCTGTTTCAAAGAACTTAACCAGGAAAATGCCTTAAGAGTGCCCAGGATCGTATCTCCCTCTAACTCCAGGAGGGTACTTACCTAGCTGGCAGCGTTGGAGAGCCAGTCAAGCTGACAACCAAGATTAACCATGGCTCAACAGTTACTTACTGAGGGGATGAGAGGCAGGTGGGTGAAGCCTGGCTTTAGAATACGCAGAATGACCCAGGCCATGGTCAGCCCTGCTCTCCACGGAGGTCCAGGGAGGAAGAGGCCTGGCTTTACATCCCAATGGGGGCCTCTGTGGGGATTCTGGGTGGTTGCAGATTCCTGGATGTGTTTCTGGATTTCGTAAGGTAGTAAAGGGCAGTGAAGAGAGGAGCCCTGGGAGAACTGGTGGCTGCTCATGGTAAAGGCTTGTGGCAGCAGTTCTCAACCTTCCTACTGCTGCGGTGGCCCTCAACAACAGTTCCTCATGTTGTGCTGACCACGACCATAAATTCTCCTGTTGCTACTTCATAACTGTAATTTTGATACTGTTATGAATCATAATGAAAACATTTATATTTTTCCAATGGTCTTAGGCGACCTCTGTGAAAGGGTCGTTCAATCCCCAAAGGGGTTGAGACCCATAGGCTGAGGACCCACTTAGAAGAAGGAAGCTGGTTTCTGCCTCCACTTCGTTTCCAAGACAGATTAGGACCTGCTGAGCAGATTCATCCCAATGCCCACACCAGAATTCTATCTTGCTGAGCCAGGGATTAGTGTCAGAGGGTACAGACAGATGCGGGCATGCTATCTTAAAAGGTCCTTAGATTATTCCAGTCTCCTCAGTCCACCCCCAGGATCCACCAGAAAATAGGTCTAGGCTGTATAGCTCATAAATGACACAAACTACTGGCTCTTAGGCTAGTGTTGAACCTTTCCCATAAAGACATCATTCATTCTTTCAGTCAGTCAGTCAGTCAGTCAGTCACTCAATGTTTATTGATAATCTACTCAGTAACAATCTTTATTTTGAAGTTCTGAAGCTACCAGAGGACAGGAAATAAAGTGTCCATAATGGTGTTTCTGTAACCCAGTAGGAGTGGACATCTAAGCCTAAATAGGAACCAGGTGGTTCTTTCCCTTCTGGTGTGTCCTTCTGGTGATGTTGAGCCCATACCACAACTCTTGTTCAAAACTCAAAGATATACTCATCCTGGAGAGTTGTGGGTAGCAGGGAGAGGAATGGTCATAGAAGCCTCCTGGGGCTAGGTGGTGGGCTTCCCATGTCTGTGAGGGGGTGGGTGAGGTCCCGTCCCTGGGGCAGAAGGCCCAAGGGTGTAGTTGGTGGGTGACTCATGGCCTCACAGGACTTGGCCCTACTGTCATTGCTCTCTCCCTGTTTCCTCAGCGGTGTGTCAGCCTCCCTGTCAGAACCGGGGCTCCTGCAGCAGGCCCCAGCTCTGCATCTGCCGGTCTGGCTTCCGTGGGGCGCGCTGTGAGGAGGTCATCCCTGAGGAGGAATTTGACCCTCAGAATTCCAGGCCTGTGCCCAGACGCTCAGTGGAGGGAGCACCGGGCCCTCACAGGAGCATCGAGGCCAGAGGAAGTCTAGTGGCCAGGATGCAGCCACTGGCACCGCCACCACCACCACCTCCATCTCGGTGAGTCTCCTCCAGGGGGTGGGGAGGGTGCTGTGGGGCAGGTGCTCATCAGGAAGGAGGCAACAATGCTAACACCTGTGTCACTGGTCTGTGAGGGCTGCAACACTGAGCGCAAGTACCAGTTCTTCACAAACTCCACTTTATCCGTATCTGTGTCACAGCTCCTCCAACTCCTCTCACGCTCCTTCCTCCCCAGTGTTCTCTGTGGTGTTGATATGGTCCTTCACACACACACACACACACACACACACACACACACACACACACACA
>JADRCD010215927.1:19012-41208 GCA_019843815.1 Montemys delectorum | reverse complement strand
TCCTTCCTTCCTTTCTCCCTTTCTTTCTTCCTTTCTTTCTTTCTATCGTCCTTCCTTCCTTTCTTCCTTCCTTCCTTCCTTTCTCCCTTTCTTTCTTCCTTTCTTTCTTTCTTTCTTTCTTTCTTTCTTTCTTTCTTCCTTCCTTCCTTCCTTCCTTCCTTTCTTCCTTCCTTTCTTTCTTTCCTTCTTTTTATCCTCTTCTTTTTCTTTTCCTTCCTTCTTTTCTTTCCTTAAGTATGAAGTGATCTAAGTTGTTTCCTGGGATAGTGAAATAGCTCGATGGGTAAAGGTGATTGTGGCACAGCCTGACCACCTGAGTTCAGTCCTTGGGCCCCACATAATAGAAGCAGAGAACCAGCTTCCAGAATTGTACTCTGACCTGGACAAGCACACTGTGGCACACATGGGCCCACACACATATGGACTAAATAGGAAAATGAAGGAGTAAAGAACTTACTGTTGCCATGTTCCCTAAAACTTTTCATTGAGGTAATTTTATAAAGTTTCGTTTTATTAGCAAAGTAAGTATTAATAGATTGGATAAGTCCATCTGTTTTTTTTAAATTATTTTTATTTTATGTGCACCAATGTTTTGCCTGCATGTCTGTCTGTGTGAGGGTGTTGAATTGGCATTACGGACAGTTGTGAGCCACCATGTGGATGCTGGGAACTGAACCCAGGTACCCTGGAAGAGCAGTCAATGCTCTTAACCATGGAGCCATCTCTACAGCCCCCTCTAACTGTTTTTTGAACCACATTAAATACACTATTTTCGGCTTGGTCGTTAAATGCTTTGTGCTGCTGCTTGTTATTCTTACATGTTTAACATTTTTTGACGTCATGGTTTGCTGATATGAATTTTGTAAAGTGGTTATAATCTGTCTGATTTTTAATAAGTTGTAACTTTTCCTGAGGACAGCCTTGGCCATTTACTCGAACCTTGTATTAAGGTTTCTAAACACAACGTGAAGATGTCTACTGCATAATAGCGAGGGCCCATTAGTCACTGCTGCGTGTACTCAATTGACTGCTGTGCTGAGAGGTGGGTCTTCATTATCCCCATTTCATAGATAATAAACTGAGGGAAGGCGCTAGGTCACTTGCCCAGTGCCATGAAGCAGCTATGAGATAGATGGGAACTGAAAGCTAGTCTCTAAGTCCCTCCCCTCCCCCTCCCCCCGCACCCCGTACTTCAACATCCTGGCTTCATTCATAAATATGCTGTGTTTACTGGCTTCACACACACCTCTGACATCTATAAATAATTTTACTTTGCTCTTGCCTACCTCCTGTTCTCTCTCTCTCTTGCCCTCCTACCCTCTTCCAACACACACACACACACACACACACACACACACACACACACACACACACCTCTCCCTTACCTTCACTAAGACCTGATCTTCAGGAACAGAATGGCTTACTCTCCTCTATTCCTGGGAGATCTATTGCACTGCAGCCTCAGAAGACCACCTGGACAAGCTCTGTGGCCACACCTTAGGTAGATCCTCACAGGTTCACACCCACGTGTATTCTGAATTGCAGCTGGGAAAACTGAAGGAAGTAGGCATGTGGTCTGCCCTGGTGTGTGTGTGTTTGCATGAGTGACTATCAATGTATGGCACAAATAAAAAAGAAACCTGCTTTGTATATGAAGGTGGGCAGCTTCTAGATCCCCATCATTTGGCTCCTCCCAGCACACAGAACAGCCCCTGGGGTGGCACCACTCTACAACAAGTTGAAAGGCTAGAACCATGTGCTCATGCATGCATGCATCATGTGTGCAACTCCTCATCCATTAAATTCTTGAAGGACTTAGTGTATACTGTGTTCCAGGTGCCAGCTAAATGTCGGAGGTACTGTGGTCCCTGCTGCTGTATAGTAGGAGGAATAGATGCATGTGATGTAATCACACCCTGGGGTTATAGCCATATGCCCGGTGCCCAGCTTTTTACATGGGTGTGGGAATCTGAACTCAAGTTCTTATGCTTGAATGGCAAGTATTTTATTAACTGAGCCACCCCCCTAGAATTCTTCTGAATTTCAGAGGCTAAAAACCACAACCTCATTCATCTCATAATCTTGTGGGTTAGTCATGTGGGTGCCTGTTCCTTGGGGCATTGGCTGAGGTCACTGGGTATTCAGTTGACAGGCAAGCTGACCTGGAAGGTTCAAGCTGGCTTAGCTCATATACCTGGAGTCTTGAGAAGGATGGCAGGAAGACTGGGTTCAGCTGAGGCTTTGGCACTCACATGGCTGTCCCGTGGTATCTACAGGAGCTGCACCCAGGACATGGTGATTCAATGCTCACAAGGACGGTGTTCTAAGAAACCAAGAAATCATCACAGTGCCATTTGTACTGCACGATACTGCTCAAGTGGTCATGAAACTCAGCTAGATCCAAGAAGAGGGAACCTGGACCTATCTATCGGAGGAAGAGGCATCTTTAACCTATCCTAGGAGACAGGGGATTGGAAGGCAGCCAGAGTAAATAGAGGAGGAGGAGGAGGAGGAGGAGGAGGAGGAGGAGGAGGAGGAGGAGGGGGAGAGAGAGAGAGAGAGAGAGAGAGAGAGAGAGAGAGAGAGAGAGGAGATGGGCAAGCGAGCAGTGTTGGAAGAAGCTAAAGGAAGGCTTAGACTAGACCCCAGGCCATAACAGGGAACTTTATTAACCAGACAGGATCACATGCATCCACATGGGCTATGCACAGTGCAAGTCTAGGGGTACCGTGCCCTTGTAGACTATGTGAGTGAGACCCTTTGGGTCACGCAGTACCTCAACTGTGATCAGAAACCATAAAGAGACAACCAAGAGAAGACTCTGCTCCCATCCATAGCTTCTCTGTCCCACAGCTGCATCAGACACGCTGCTTGAAACAAGACTTGGTGCAAAGTTTAGAGTGTGGGTCTTTGCAACTTAGAAGACTCTGCCGAGAGATAGAGCCAAAAGTCTCAGTTACTCCACTGTGAAAACAGACAAGTCTCCCTCCCCTCCCCAGTGACAGACACTCCCAGCGAAGGATTTATCTTGTCCAAATATTCCGCCTGGCCAGTGGCAAAGCCACCAGGTCTTGCCTACTCTGTAGTATCCTTCAGCTGTCGTGGCTTTTCTTGTCTGTCCTAATTTATCTCCTGGACTTGTCATTTCATACCCACTTCTGACTCCAACTTGACTCCTGCAGCACTGGGCAGGTGCCTCCTGATGGCTTGTCCATGGGGCCTCAAGGATTACATTTGTTCTCCTTGCCTGACTCCAGCCTGACTCAGGTTTGACCTGTTGCCCTCTGGCTGTGCCTTTGTTGAACAGAACATACCTGCTATTTGTGGGCCCTGGTGATTGTACACAGAAGTTATGGGTCACTAGTGTCACTGTCACCGTGTAGAACTCCAGTCCCTGCTGTGTGAGTATATCCTAGTGTAGTGCCCACTGCTATTTTGTTTTGTTGTTGTTGTTGTTGTTGAGGTAGAATCTTGCTATGTGGCAAGCACAGGCTGGCCCTAAATTTACCAACTAACTCAGACTGGCCTCCAATTTGCTTTCTTCCTGCCTTAACTTCCCAAGCGCCGGGGTTGTACACCTAACTCAGCTTCACTGTTGATAGAATTAGGGATGTTTTCTGGTATCGGGAGTGGGAAAAGATGGTCCCTAGAGAAAGGAGGCGAGGCGCCCTCACTGCCTGATGTCTGGTGACGGTGCCAACCCTCTCAGTACCCATCCTCTTAGCCAGCCTTCTCTCCTCTGTTAGAAATACCCAACATCTTAGACACGAGCCTTCAATGAAACTTAGATTGTGTTCCAAGTGCCCGGCTCTTAAGGTTGGAAATTCTAACCCTTGACAGTTGAGACTTTGGGCTTGACCTAAGACTGGAATTACAGGTCTCTAAGGAGCTGGACCAGGATTTTCCACTCTCTCTCCTAACCCAAGCTGGAGCAAATATGTCTGGAGCTATGGATGGCTTGGTCAGGAAAGTGCTTGTCATTCAAACCTGAGTGTTTGGGACAAGGGACTTGAGGTACCTATTGTAGCAGACCTGGCTTCCAGGTTTTCCTAGCTTCTATCAATCCCTACCTGGCCTTCTCTGCCCCTAGTTCTGAATTTTCCAGTCCAGAATCTGGGCTGCCTTTCTCCCATAGGGTTTTTCCTATATAATCCAAACATTTTGGTTCCCCTCTTACCCCACCCTTCTCTCTCTGTGCTGGCTCTTTCTTTCTCCCTCTTCCCCCTCTCCTCTTTCCCTTCCCATGGCAACTTCTCTGGCCTCCTTCCTTGGAGTCAGTGAACCAGACTAGAGCTAGTAACTGGTCCTCATTTAGCTTTAGCAGTCACAAAGAGCCTGAATTGTCTCTAGGTTTAGATCCCAGCACTGCCCATGATAAGCTATGCAATATTTCTTCTGTCTAGGTTACTGAGCTTCTTAATTCTTCATCATCTTTAGCAGTAATAGGAACAGTACCTGTATTACTACATGGTCATGGTCCAAACTACAGGAATCAATGTAAAGCCACTAGTTGAGATGGCACAAGGTATATGGCAACCTATAAGCATTATCTAATAGTATTATTTGTTGTTGTTGTTGTTGTTATTATTATTATTATTGTTATTGTTATTTCTTTGCATGGATAGTCTTCAGAGCCTAAAAGGGCTTGGTTCGAATCCCCCTTGGCTAAGGCTGGCAGTCCTTGGAGAAGTTACCTACCTGAGGACTTTCTTCTGCCAGTTGGTATGAGAGCGAAGGTGAGTGAGAGGCAGGTGGCCCACCTGACACACAGTAGGAACTAGGTTCTCGCTGGTTTTCTGTTGCTTCACGTAGCATAGCTCTGGTATAAACAGTATGTGGATGGAGTTGTTAGAGAAAGCCCTGTCCCCCAGAAGTAGGGCTGGATGCTTGCAGGTTGGGGCAGGGTGTGTGTTGGGGTGGGGGGCTTTGTGGAATGCTCAGCCTCTGCCTGGGATGTGTGCCTGGGATGTGTGGGGACCCCCAGCAGGAGCTTCTTTGCCAGAGTCAAACCTTTGTTTGTCTCATTATGTGATATGTCAAGCCAGGCCTTGCTGGGTAAGTCATTTAATGTTGTTTCCAGGAAAGATGTTCATAAGCAATTAATAATGATTAATAACGAACTGAGCAAACCAACACTGGGGTTTAGAGTTATTATCACTTCTCAGCAGAAATGGCCCAGGAAGGAGAAATATAAAGCAAATGATGGCTTGGCTCTGTGAGCAGGTGCCAAGGGGAGGAGTTAGTACTGGAGCACCTGGGCTCTGTCCTGGAAGCTTTGCAGGAGTGATCTTTTTTTTTTTTTTTTTTTTTTTTTAAGTCTATTAGATTTTTATTAATTAAAACCATTTTTAATTTAAATATATTTTGATCCTATGCTCCTCCTTCTCCAAGTCCTTCCAGATGGTCTCCCTCTCTCTACTCACCCAACTGTAAATTCTTTCTTAAAAAAACAAACAAAAACGGAAGACAACAACAAACCCCCCCAAACCAAGAAAACAAAATAAAACTATACCCCTCAAAAAAGAAAAAAAAAACAAAAACCCCACTAAACTGTAACCAAATAAAAGTGCAGAAGATGAAAGTCTGTTTGCAACGAGGGAGGATCCCTCAGGCTCCTAACGAATGGTGCCAACAATTGTTAAGCTAATGGCAGACCCAAAGCTTTTTCTGGAGCTGGTTAGTGCCTGTCCACACGCTGAGAACTTCAGTTAGCGTAGCTGTTGCTTGCCCCAAGCACCTTAGGAGATATACCACAGTATAGCTAAATGAGGCACTCCTCATCTTCATCCGGTGACTCTCTCAAGGTCACACAGCTAAGCATTCATTCATTTAACTTAGATGTGACCCCGAGGAAATGAACTCCCAGAGCCAAACTGAGATGTCTCTAAACACAAGTGATCTGAGTGCTTCACTCTCTAAAACTCTACAGACGCCCTGAGGGATAGACAAAGGTGGGAGAGGCGGGTGGAGACAGGGAAAGAAAGTCAGCTTAAATGGCATCGTGGAGATAAACAAATCATTAACTTATCGATCTTATAATCATTTGTAGCATTGATGTAATGGGGATCGAACTCATGTCATCGAACTTTGCAGTGCATGTCCTTGCTCTCTCGGCCGCTGTCTAATCAGTTGTCACATTGCTTGCTCTCAAGAGAGAAATATTTAAAAAGGAAATACCCTAAAATCTATAGTTTTTTTCTCAAATAGCTCAGGGAAAAATATATGTCATTATAGACGTATGGACATGGGTGTCTATCTATGGATGTGTACCTATACACATTTATGTACACATACATAGGTACACATTCATTGAAAGAGAGGGAGAGAGAGGCAGACCATCATACCAAATGATGAAGGTCAGCCAACTGTTTTGCCTCTGAATTTATTTTTTATTTTTTTTATTTTTATGCCATATTACTTTTATTTTAATCATCTTCCGATTCCAGAAAAGCAATGTTCTCCATGTCATTTGAGGAATAACTCCTCTGGAAAAAGGAGTTCCTAGAGAAACCATCATACTCTTATCCAAGTTGTACAAGGAGCAGCCCTTGATTTCTGCAGGCTGGAATAAGATGGGGGAGTTTAAGCTGGGTGGTAATGGAACATGTCTTTTATTGTGCTACCATGTTTAAAACACATAAGTATATAGTGGATTTTACTTTTTTAAATTGTGTGTGTGTGTGTGTGTGTGTGTGTGTGTGTGTGTGTGTGTGCTAGTTAGAATTTTATTGGTGTGAAGAGACACCATGACCATGGCAACTCTTATAAAGGAAAACATTTCACTGGGGACAGCTTTTACAGCTCAGAGGTTTAGTCTGTTTTCATCCTGGCGGGAAGTGTGGTGCATGGAGGCAGACTTCATACTGGACAGGTAGCTGGGAGTTATGCATCTGTGTCAGAAGGCAGCAGGAAGAGAATTAACCACTGGACTTGGCTTTAGCAAAGGGGACTTCAAAGCCTACCACTAGTGACATAATTTCTCCAACAAAGCCACATGTCCCAACCCTTTCAAGAAATGCCACTCCCTATGAGCCTATGAGGGTGCCATTTCCTTTGAAAAAAAAAAACCCACAATGTGTATGTATGTGCGTGTGTACATACATGCATGTACAAACGTGTGCAGGCCAGAGGTCAACCTCTGGTGTTGTTTCTCAAATGCTATTCACCCCTTTTGTTGTGGTTGTTATAAGAAAATACAACACTAGCCTGGAACTCACTACTTAGAGACCAGTGAGTCTCAGAGATCTGTGTGTCTCCACCTTCCCAGGGGTGGGGGTAGGGGTGGGGGAAGGAGAGGACTGGGGGTGCATTACAAATGTGTGACATCAAACAATATAATGAGATAAAATCTTAACCTATTAGAATGACTATAAATGGATGGATTTTGATATGTAGAATGCCTTTAAAATTAAAAAACTGGAGAAATACTGTATTTATTATTTTTAAATTGGGCACACAGAATTTCAGCCTGAACTTACTTCCAGCCTCACCAGACCAGTTGTTGAAACTTATTTCCTGAGTCACTTGGATGCTGGCCATAGGTCTATGTGACCTATGTGAATAGATAGCATAGACGAGCCCTGCCCTGGGTCCCATCATGTTAAAGGGATGGCTTGTGAGCTGGCCTATGCTTTACTTCCTGGTCCCTGCACTATGACCTTCTTGGCCCCCAAAGGCTTCCCAGCATTTGTCTCTGACAGTATCCAGAAAGGTATCTTGCAGGCTGACAGAGGAGCACAGACTGACATTCTCACACTGCCCAGACAGTTATGTATCATTCATAG
Source organism: Montemys delectorum (assembly GCA_019843815.1). NCBI lineage: Eukaryota > Metazoa > Chordata > Mammalia > Rodentia > Muridae > Montemys > Montemys delectorum. Next base: position 33,424 of record JADRCD010215927.1, on the reverse strand, counting down.
CCTGTGAACCTGAGCTAAAAAAAGGAAAGCCTTTCGACACAGCCAGCTGCTAATCCTCGAGGGCGCCAATCCCGGTCCAGCTCAGACCGCACAACCCATTTAGCTACTCCTGCTCCAAGCTCCTGAGTTTAGTGTTCTTCTCTGAGAAGGGTGTAGATGCACAAACCCATTCATGGATTTCCTGTTTGCTCCTTGTGAATGGCAGCTATAAAGTAATGGGGAAAGGGAAGAGAGTGCTGGTCATGGTCAAAAGGATGTTTTGGGACATTTGTAGATCTCCCTTTCCCTTGCATTTGGTCCCACTACCTCCCCATTCCTCACAAGGATAAAGATGAGGAGTCAATTCTAATGACAACTATCTTCAGACAGCATCTGGTCCGGAGGGTCCCATGGCATTTTACAGATGGTTTCCGGAAAACCTAATTAACCTTCACAGTGTGTCTGCTGAGGAAGAAGGTTTGACTGAAATCTATCTGGAAGACAGACCAGAGCACCGTGAGCAGAAACTACTGCAGGAGGATTTCTAGATAGAAGAGAAGCAGAACTACCACAAGACATGGACATGAAATAAATTTCCATGAATATTTTTTAACAAAGACAAGCTCTCTCCACAGTGCATATAAGGCAATCCCGTTCCGTAGCTGACTCAACCTGTGCGGTCTACAGAAAGCTAATCTGTTCCCATCCTGGTTCTAAGTGTGTATGTGCAAAGATGCTTAACAAATACAAGGACTCTGGTTCCTAGGACACATCAACCCATTTAGGGATGGGTCACATGACCAAGCTCTCGAAGCTAGTCTTCTCAAGGCCATTTCCAAAGTCCTGTGAGAACTCTTAATCAGAGCTGGAGACATGAGGTAGAAATGTAACATAAACACCAGCCTGTCAGAGACCGTCTTGTTTCCACATGAACAGGCCTGATTTCTCCTGTAGCCAGACTCAGCTCCACAGACTAAGGGCTGGAAATAGAAACACAGTCCTTAGTTCTCCCTATGCTGCACACAGTTGTTTCCCTGAGTGTCGGCCAATTCCTTTCTATTTTGCATGACAGAGTTTCTGTTGGTTTTCTGTCCCATACAACCAAAAAAGCTCTGTTATGTCTGGTTCCTAACCCCAGAGCATTACCAAGTCTTGTCTCTGCCACAAACAATATCATCTATCTCAAACGGCATTGGTGCCTTCTTCAAGACAGAGGAGGGGCTGGGAGACTGGAACGGGAAAGCAGCTTGTCCAGGGCTCCCCATTTTATGATGGATAAAACAGAGGTTATGAATATACTGGGACTCCAGGAGGCATTTACTCACCCCATCACTCAGTGGTAAGCATTGCCACCAAGTGGTTATCTAGCTTTGCCCCCAGAGACAAGTGTCTCTCCTCATAGAGGCTGCTCCTTCGTTGGGGGCAATTGCAGTTACTTAGACAGCTGATACTAACTCTAAACGGAAATGTAGTGAGAATTTTGGTTTCGTTAAAAGCACAGATATATTATAAGAATGTGGTCTCATCTTAATCACAGGTGTGGGATATGGGGATTGTCCACAGCAGCTGATCATGATTTGCCTCATGCTTTAGCAGGGGTGTGGTTTTGCCAGCTGCAGATAGTTTCTGAGGTTGGGTGACGCTGGGAATTCTGGGGATTTTTTTTCAGAGTGTATATAAATGCTGGGGTCCCAAGGGAGTTGGTTGGTGGGCTGCTGTTGATTGATGTTTGTTGCTGTTTGTCAAGTCATCATGGGCAAAGATATGAAAATAAGAAATTAGATATCCTGACGGCAAAGATCAAACTTGCCCCAAGGAACTTGAAGGCCCTGATCAGCAGGAAGGAGTCTAAAGATATTGTCCCCCGATTTCCCACCCCTGACTTTATTCAGGGATTTCTTTCTCACCCCTCCCCTTGCTTCCTTTTCTACCTAGTGTTAGGGGGTTGAAAGGATGAAAAAAAGAAGAACCCACAAAGTAGCCAAAGTCCAGCTACACAAAAATCCATCCTCTATTTCAGTTTTCTAGGGTGACACAGAGAATTTGCTCTGTTTTGGGACAGCTAGTCTGAATTTCAGATCTTGCCTATGTAATCTAGATTTCTTTGTACCCATTGGTTTCGAGTCTTTCATTGTGAACCACCCTGTACACATCTCTAGACGTTTATGTCCCTTGCACATGGTAGATATTTGGCTGACACGAGAGACACAGGAATTTCTGGGTTCTAGTGAACATAGATCTAGTTATAACATGATCTAGTTAACATGATCATGTTAACGTTACTAAGGTATGGGATGGGAAATAAGCAGGAATTAGGTTTCTGTTGTTGTTTTTAAATATATACTTTAAATTAAAATATAATTGAATGAGTTCCTGCCTCCCCTTTCCTTCCTTCAACCCCTTCCATGTTCCATTCCCTCTTAAACACATAGCTTCTTTTTCTTCAGTGTTACATGTATGTATGCACGTAATGCATAAATATACAAATACAACTTGCTGTGTCCCTTTAGCATCACTCGTGTGTATGTAATTTCAGAGATAAGCATTTGGAATTGGAGGACCAACTAGGGGCTCATTCCTGGGACAACTAATTCTCCCTCCATGGGCACTCCCTAGTTGTTTTGGTTTTTTTTCCCCCAAGATGGGTTTTCTCTGTGTAGTCTTGGCTGTCCTGGAACTCACTCTGCAGACCAGGTTGGCCTCAAACTCAAGATCCACCTGCCTGTTTTCCAAGTGCTGGGATTAAAGGTATGAGCTACTACAGCCTGGTTTGTCTATTCTTTTAAAATAAAAAGTCATATTCGACAGGAAAACCCTGTCTGAACAAAAGCAAACAAAATAAGTCAGAATTTATTGTAAATAATTTGAAAAACATTAACAAGAAAGGTGTAATTTATTCAGATATGGTGGTGAATGTCACAGCATTCAGAAAGCATAGACAAGTAGATCTCTGGCCAGCCTGGTCTACATATCAAGTTCTAGGCCAGCCAAGACTCTACAGTGAGACCCTATCTCAAAAACAAAAGAAAAAGACTTTATATATTTATGTTCATTTAGGAAAATACCAGTAGTAATGTATTATTTTGAAGTATACAGTTAATATGTTTGGAGTTATTTAAAATTTATATTGAGAAAAATGTATTTTCACTATTGCTGTAGACGAGCATCTACATAAGACTGTTAAATTGATTGTTGTTTTATATCAAACAATTTTTATAATACTTATTTGTATTGTTATAATATTTTATAAGTTTTAAGGAATATGACAAGATATTGTAGGTATTGAAGGGGGGTCTCTGGGAGTAGTTGGGGTACAAAAGGGAAACAAGAATGTGATTTAATTTTATTTACTTAAAATATGTTTTTAATGTTAATAAATTCAGATAAATTGAAATCATGTAACTTTTCTCATCATAATGCAATAAAAGTTAAAAAAAAAAAAGAAGAAGAAAAGAAAAGAAAAGAAAACGAACAAAAAGTAGACTGTTTATCGATAACCCTACCACCTAGAGATAAACAGGGTCAATGCTTGGATATTTTTCTTAAAATCTATTCTTAAATGAAATACTTAAAAATACAAACTGGAGTCAAACTCCGGATCCTTTTCATATTCAGGGGGGTAATCTTATGTCATTATGTAGCACCTGGAAGCATGGCTGTTCATAGCCTGCCTGCCTGCCATGGTTAGAATCCGAAACTTTAAAATCACATCCTTATTGTCAACATTTGGGTTTGTCACATTTTCACACGTTACCAAACAACCATGTGGTAAGCGTTTTCAGTTGAGATTTGCAGAAGTAAGATTGAGTCTCTGGGGTATGAACATTTGGAAGGTTGCTGGGAAAGCCTAGTCTAGAGATGTGTTTCTTTACTCTCCTACCCAGACTGTGAAACGCTTGTTTTATGACATTCTGTTCAGCACTGTTGTGGTCCCTTATTTCATAAAACGGCTATATTGGGGCAAACAGTATCTACTTGATGGTTTAAGTTGTACCCTTTCAGTATTTACAAGACTGGATGTTTTGGGATTTAATAAGTTGGTGTAGTGGCTATTCCTGGTTGTCAACTTGACTACATCTGAAATGAATTACAATCCAGAATTAGAAGGCTCACCTGTGCCCTAATCTGGAGGCTGAGAGATACAAGTTTCTGACCTGAATCTTGGCATGGAGACCTTGAGGAATAGTGGCTACGAATCCCATAGGATTAACATAGAAAGCTCTGAGTTCAAGGTCATCTGGGGTTAAAGGTGTGGTGGCACACACCTTTAACCTGGGCCACACTTTTTGCTGGAGACGTATATAAGGACATTGAAAGAAGGAAAGCTCTCTCTCAGCTTCGCCTGCTTGCCTTGTGGGACTGAGCAATTGCTGGATCCTTGGACTTCCATTCACAGCTGCTGCCGCGACTGTTGTTGGGAGTTGATTGTTGGGAGTTGGACTACAAACTGTAAGTCATCAATAAATCCCTTTACTACATAGAGACTAAGTTCTGTGACTCTAGAAGAACCCTAACTAAGACATATTGGTACCAGCATAGTGGGGTATTCCTGTGACAACCTGACCATGTTTTGGGGAGGACTGTGGAAGGAAGGACTTTGGAACTTTGAACTAGAAGAACCACTGATTGTTAAGAACTCTGTGGGATATTCTGTAGGAGCTTGGAAGATCGTGTTGAGAACAGTGCAGAGATGGAGGCCTGGCTTGTGAAATTTCAGAGGGAAAATTAAAGACTCTTATCAGGGCCATGTTGTTTTGATTGTGAGGATTCTGTGGTTCTGGTTGGCTGGGGCTGAAGTATCAGCTGTGATTAACAAGATACCAGAACTACTAAAGTGAAAACTTTACATTACTGGGACTATTGATGCTGGTTAGCTGGAGCTAAGAAATTAGCGGTGATTAAGAAGAGACCAGCATCACTGAGGTGACATCTTCTGGGAAGTGTTTTCTGAGAGCAGAAAGAGGTTGTGTTCCAGAGATAGCCAAGGTTGTACCTTGTGCTGCAGCAGGACTTGGTAATGTGTAAGAGTCATCCAGGTGGTATTGGTTTTGACAGCACGAAGGGGTCATGAAGAGCAGCTGAGGCTCTGCACAGTGAGAGATCATGGAAGGCCATTGGTGAAGGTGCAGCCTCAGTTTGCAGTTGATGGCCCAGGACTGAAGGTGTCATGCAATGAAGTTGAGGCTTGGCACTGGGAAGACAGTCTATGAGAGGCTATTGGTAAAGCCTAGTTACAGCAGTGTTTTGGGGATGCCAGTACCATGGAATGACCACCAAGAACAGCAGCAACAGTGGAGTACAGGCATCTGGAGTCTAGAAGACAAGATGTGTGCTACAAAGGGCAGACCTGGAGAGGTGACTCAAGCCCTCGGAGGAGCCCAGAAGATTGTGAGTTGGATCCCAGAGATTGGTTTTGCTTTTGATTGTGACTGTGCCCTGATATTTTTCCCTCTTGAAGGAAGAATATATTTTAGTAGAGCCCACAGTTAACAGACTTTGAATTTTAAAAGATATTGGACATTTTAAATTGATTGAACTTTTAATATGTAAAGACTGTGGGACTTTAGATCTTGGGGATGAATAAGAAAGTAAGGGTTGAGGCTTAATAGTAATGTGTTTGTGTGTCAAGTTGACAAGGGGTCAATTGTACTGGCTGGTTTTGTGTGTCAACTTGACACAGGCTGGAGTTATCACAGAGAAGGGAGTTTCAGTTGGGGAAATGCCTCCATGAGATCCAGCTGTGGATCATTTTCTCAATTAGTGATCAAGGGGGTAGGGCCCCTTGTGGGTGGTACCATCTCTGGGCTGGAAGTCTTGGGTTCTATAAGAGAGCAGGCTGAGCAAGCCAGGGAGAAGCAAGCCAGCAAGAAACATCTCTCCATGGCCTCTGCATCAGCTCCTGCTTCCTGATCTGCTTGAGTTCCAGTCCTGACTTCCTCTGGTGATCAATAGCCATGTGGAAGTAAGTTGAATAAACCCTTTCCTCCCCAACTTGCTTCATGGTCATGATGTTTGTGCAGGAATAGAAACCCTGACTAAGACAGTTGGGTTAAAATTTTTGTATTATATTTTTAGTTTAGTAATATTTTTATTACTGAAGACCCCATGTGGGGCAGCAGCCATATCCTAGGGCCCCATGTAAAGAATGTTTGACTGGTATTTAAACCAACGGAAACACCCTTTGACCCTCTGTCATCTTAGAATACTAGTGTCTATAAGAGACTTTCGTTTTCCCACAATAGGATGAAAGCAAAGTCTAGGATCCCAAGGATGGTATTTAACCAAAGTTTCACACATGCAAAAAGTTCACTGAAATAAATATGTGATCTCTGTTATTATCCTGTCTACTGTTCATGTTTTCAGTTAATTTCAGGGATAATATCTACAATCAGGCCATCAGCATTTCCTGATGTCTACTCTAATACTCTCCTCCAATATGAATTGTACAATTATAAAGAAAAACGGAGTTGACATCTGGAGGAGGATGAAGGAGGATCAGGAGTTCGAGACCATCGTTGGCTATGTAGTGAGTTTGAAGTGAGATTGGACTACTTGCAACACTGTCTCAAAAAACTTGGGTCATGCTTTACCTTATCCCTATCGGCTAGCAAAGGATGTGCTGTCTCTTCATCTACCACAGATGAATTAAAATAAAAACAAAAACCAGTTACTAATGAAAGTCACTTCAAATGGTTTTATAGGGATTACAGATGAAGTGCTAAGTAGCATTAAAATGTTACTTATTAATTTTGTGTGTGTGTGTATATGTGTGTGTGTGTGTGTGTGTGTGTGTGTGTGTGTGTGTGTGTGAGTGTGGGAGCCACAGTAAGCAACTAGAGGTCAGAGGACAACTTTTTAAGAATCGGTTCTCTCCTTCTCTGCCCTGCATTCTGAGGACTGAACTTCTATCAAACTTGGCAGCAATCACCTTTGCCCACTGAGCCATCTCTTTGGCCTCTACATTTATAAAATTTTAAATGTACAATTGGCTCTTCTCTGTAAGTTCTGTTGTTTTCAAGTTAAATGATATTTGATGTCTCTTTTTAACTGTTTTCCTTTAAGAATTAGTATTAGTATTAAGTTGGACTTCTTTGAGTATTAGTTCATTAAAGCTTTTAAATATTGAGAAACAGAATCTTTTATTAATTCTACCATGCCTAATGTTGGTACTTTAATACATTGAGAAAAAAATCTTACTGATTATAACTTTTAAAATTAGAACCTCCCAAAGGCCTGACTGTAAAGCTGCCAAAGCTACCTCACAGATAAGTTTTATTTTTTATTTTATTTTGTTACCGTGTGTGTGCAGGAAGTAGAGTGGGATACATGCTACAATACACATATGGAGGACAGAGCACAACTTCGTGCAGCCGATTCTCTTTTTCAACCTTTACAATTCTCTTTTTCTATTTTTACGTGGGTTCTGGAGACAGAATTCAGGTTGTCAGGCTTGGTAGTAGGCACCTTTACCTACCGAGCCACCTCCCTAGCCCCACAAATGAACTTTGAGGGAGTAAATGGACATGAAGTGACACTTGAAACTTCCAAAGTGCGCATAAGTGGGTACCGCGGGCTTTCCTTTTGCCTCTTCCAACCCTCCTGTCTGTCATCATGGTCACAGCTGCTAGAAGTGAAGCCAGAGAGCTGAAAGGTGCAGAACACTCTAGTTTGTTTTCAGCCATGTGGAGGAGAAGAGATTCCTCAGGGTTTCCAGAGGCTACTGTGAATGAAACATATCAAAGACAGCGGATTCCCCTGCCGTTGGAGTGATTAGAATCGGCAAGTAAATACCATTAATTAAGGATCTTCTCCAGGCTAAGCTCTGAAGTAAGCCTTATGGGGAGCACTTAGGGCTAAGACAATAATGAAGAAAAGGAAGTAGCTACAAAGACGGGAGGTGATGGGGCTCCAGGAGATGAGAGCCAGGCACTGCACGTCCCTGCTGCATCCTGGGTTTCATATTTTGGAGTCAAATGAAGTGAGGATTAGCAGAAAGCTAGTCTGCTGTGTTGCTGTGCCCTGTAATCACAAGATGCCATCTGGAAAAATTTAAGCCAAATCTTTAGTGCATACCTTATACCAAAATAAAGTTTAGATGGACTTAACATTCAATGACCTTTAACAAATTTCTTTTGTGTTTATGCCACATGCCAGATGTTAGCTTAGGCGCTTAGAATGCAAAGGAGCTCTGATTTCTGCCCTCCATGGAGTTTATAGTCTAGTTTGGGAAGCAAATATCGGGTAGAGGAAATGGTCTATGCTTCTTAAAATAAAGGTCACGAAGGAACAAGAGTGCTGTGAGAGAGAACAGGGTTGATGGAACCTTCCTGAGAGTAGGCAACCTGAAAGAGCTCTCGGCAGAGATGTCATCTCATCATGAGCATGAAGAGAAGACCATTGCAGAGTGTGGGTAGAGCGGCCAAAACAGCCTAGAAATCGAGAACAACAGCATACAAGATGAAAACACAGTAAATATTTATTTCTGCCCTACACAGAGTTTACAACTCTAGCTAGGGAAACAAATACTGAATAAATAGATAAAATGTAACAGAATAAATAAGGACTTTATAAATATGATTTCTTTCTTTTATTTAAAGATAGAACCATATGTTATTCAGACAACATAAGAAGATTTTTTGTTTTGTTTTGTTTTTCTTTTTCTTTTCCTTCTGCAGCAAATGTTTATTGCATCTTTAAGAGGAAGACCCCAAGCCCCGAAAAGACACTGCTTATTTGTTCTGTTTTCCGAGACAGGGTTTCTCTGTGTAGCCCTGGCTGCCCTGGAACTCACTCTGTAGACTAGGCTGGCCTCGAACTCAGAAATCTGCCTGCCTCTGCCTCCCAAGTGCTGGGATTAAAGGCATGAGCCACCATTGCCCGGCAAGAAGATTTTTAATGTCTCCGTGACAGAACGCACATGAAATAGAAGACAACAATCAACTAGGAAAAAATGTAATTTGGTGATAATAAGTAGTTCTCATTACTATGTAGAAACTACTTGAAACTAAATTTAGAAAGTCTTGGTATGCTCCCCTCCACCAAGGGATGGAGGTCAGGAGAATTCACAAAACAAACAACTCAAATAGAAATGGTCAATAAAGAAAGGAAACTCTTCTAAATTCCAACACAGAAATACACAGTAGTTAACTACTGATTCAACTCTCTGGCTCTTGAGGGGGAGAGGGAGAGGGAGAGAGGGGGGGAGGGAGAGGGAGAGGGAAGGAGAGGGAGAGAGAGGGAGAGGAAGAGGGAGAGAGGGAGAGGGGGAAGGGGAGAGAGAGAGAAAGGGGGAGGGAGAGGGAGTGGGAAGGAGAGGGAGAGGGGAGAGAGAGGTGGGGAAGGGGAAGGAGAGAGAGAGGAAGACCCATTCAGACCATTAGGATATACCATTTTCACTCCTGGAAATGATAAAGATTTAAAGATAATCCTCAACGTCAAGGCAGGTGGAGCCAGGAGACCCTCCCATGCTGGTGGGGATAGACACCAGCATTTATGTGTATCCTTCAACTCGGCAAGTCCATGTCTAGGAATAACGCATAAGAAAGCCCACTCAGTTCCACCGGAATATTCAACTGTGAGGACATTTGCTTTAGAATATTCTACCGTGACTGAAACTCAGAGCCAGCGCTACTCGGCCTTTTGCCTAAGACCAAGGACACTATATGTTATCCATTGACTAGCTGATGCAGGCTGTATCTGAAGACAATATATTGGCTGGATTGTTAAGAGCACCAAGATGGCCCAGGAGCTTGCTGTGGTTACTGTCTATGTTACCCTGGCATTGCAGTACCCTGCAGGAATGCTATGCCCTGTGGGGGAACTTACAACAACCAGAAGCCCTTTCCCCAGAATGGATCACAGAGAAATCACTAAGAATGACTTTGTTCGATTTACATTTAGTTGATGTGGAGGCATGCTCAGGATGTTAAGGTTTTTTTTATTTTTTATTGTATTTTTTTAAAGCATCTTACAAAACAGCATCTATGATAGTTGTCTTAGTCAGGGTTTCTATTCCTGCACAAACATCATGACCAAGAAGCAAGTTGGGGAGGAAAGCGTTTATTCAGCTTACACTTCCACACTGCTGTTGATCACCTAAAGGAAGTCAGGACTGGAACTCAAGCAGGTCAGGAAGCAGGAGCTGACACAGAGGCCATGGAGAGATGTTTCTTACTGGCTTGCTTCCCCTGGCTTGCTCAGCCTGCTCTCTTATAGAACCCAAGACTTCCAGCCCAGGGATGGCACCTCCCACAAGGGGCCCCACCCCCCTTGATCACTAATTGAGAAAATGCCCCACATCTGGATCTCATGGGGGCACTTCCCCAACTGAAGCTTCCTTCTCTGTGATAACTGCAGCCTGTGTCAAGTTGGCACACAAGACCAGCCAGTACAATAGTGTTCAACTTTGTTTTAAAATATTGTATATACGGGGCTGGAGAGATGGATCAGCAGTTAAGACCACTAGCTGCTCTTGCAGAGGACCAGGGTTTATTTCATGGCATCTGTAGAGCAGGTCACAACCCTCTGTAACTGCTGTTTCAGGGAATCTCATGCCCTCTTCTGACCTCTGTGGGCACCAGGCATGTGTGCAGGGTGCTTACATACCTGCAGCCAAAACATTCATGTATATTTAAAAAAAAAAAATCTTTAAAAACATATCGTATGCCCTCAAAACATTGTTTTACTTCTTTGCTAGCTTTTTAACACTTTGTCCAGCAGGCCGGCCTTGAACCTGAGACCTCCCTGGGCCTTCCCACTGCTGCAATTTTGGATTCAAGTCACAGCTCTGGTCAGCTGTCCTCAAAATACTAAGAGTGTTTATCTGGTTGATAAGATTAAATGTAATTTCACTTTTCTTCTTTATATTTTATGTATGTCATGTAGCCTTTTCTAGAATAAGCTTTTCTTTTTTTAATACTAAGAAAATAAGTTAAAGCTGTTTCCATAAGGAGATGGATAAAGTGTGACTCAGGGCAGCCAGTGCTTTGGAGCAGGAAGGGGCTGGAAGGCAATCCTCTTTGGTATCCTCCCCACAGGCCCTGTTTGATCAGCCTGGCCATGTGAGCCCTTGGGAGCAGGCTAATCCTCAGAGGAGGTGATGTGCTTCTCCCACACCTCTCTGTCCCCAGTTTAGATTCAGTTGCCAAACACCTAAGCTTCTGGCTCAGTGTGTTCTCTTTCCCTAGGGAAACAAAGCCCTTTGCACGCTCTGCTTCACTGAGTGGCTGGAGGCCAAGTCACCACAGCCTCAGACGCAGGTGTCTGGGGTGACACAGAGCGACATCTCGCCTCCAGAATAAGGGCAGCTCTTCCGCCTTCAAGGCTGCAAAATGTCAGGAGTGATTAGAAAGGTCACTTACCCTGACAGCTCTCCGCGCTTCCTGGAGAGCCGCCTTCCTGCTGTGATCATTCTTAATTGTACTCCCCATAGTGGGTGTTAGCCTGCCCAATTTCTTATAATGACAGAAGCCCCACCTTCCACCCATCGTCCACCCATGAGTGGGGTGGGAGGGCCTTGGGGAGGGGAGGGAGGGAAGGGAAGGGAGAGGGGGAAGGGAGAGAGAGAGAGAGTTCTTAGAGTGCCAGCTGAATTTCTAGGAATAGTATTTGCGGTAGAAAATACTTTGAAGGAAAGGTGGCCATTCTCCTGGGGCATGAGTTGTAGATGGGGCAGAGCAGAGAATAAAGGACAAGACACGCCTTCAAATCATTACACAGAGCTAAGGATGATGCGTGAGGCAGAAATTCTCCAAGGCTCAGCACACTTTGCCCCATCCCCCAGGAACTCCCAGGCTGCAGATCCAGGACACTGCACAGAAAATGCATTTAAATGAAAAGCCCAGTGTGACCTGAAGGCGCCCTGCTCTCAGAAACCCACCCAAAAGGTTGAGAATGGATGTGTTTAAGAACCCAGTTTTCAGGGGGTATCAGAGGAATCTAAGTAGAAAGCCAGAGATGGGGACAGAGAAGGGGAAGGAATGAGGGCTTCTGAGGTGCAGGGCAGCTAGGAAGGGCAGGTGGGTACAAGCCTGCTGTGGGTGTGTCCCTGTAGCCTCCAGCTTTCCCATTACTGTGCAGAAATATCCGAGGAGAAGATTTTACTTTAGAAAGAAAAGGGATTTGTTTTGGTTCAGAGTTTTGGAGGTGAAAGTCGGAGGAGCCATATTTGTTGATGGCCTCCTTTCTGGCAGAGTCGCAAGATGACACAGGGAATCTTGAAGTGACAGGAAGCCCCCCAACCCCTGATTTAAAGTCACTGGGATTCAGTCTCAGGCGTTCAGTCCAACTTGCCTAATCCAAACTGAACTCATTTCCCAAGACTCCATCTCAACACCAGATTAAGCCTTGCAATGAAGATCAAACTCCAGTATGAGTTTTAAAGGACAAACCATTTTCAAGGTGAATCACATTTTCCATTCTTTAAGCCATATTCCTGAATTTGTATTGTTGTAGAAGGTGTGCCGTCTGGTGATATTGATATACTAGCTGAACAACTACCTTACAGCATATTAAATGTTTGACAGTGTTGTTCTCTCTCTTCCCCCCCCCCCTCTGTGTGTGTGTGTATGTATGTGTGTATGTGTGTGTATGAGTGAGTGAGTGTGTGTGGGGGGGTGTATTTCTCATATGGTTTATGTGTTTGTATATTGGGCACATGCTCATATGAATGAATATGTGCATGTAGAGGCCAAAGGTTGACATCTGATATCTTCTTTTCTTAATTTTCTACCTTATTTTTAAAAAGATTTATTTATTTACTTTATTTATGTGTGCATGCCTGTGTGATTTTCTGTGTACCACGTTTATACAAGTGCCCCTAGAGACCAGAGGGCATCAGAACCCCTAGGAATGAAGCTGTAGGCAATTGTGAGTCACCTTGACTCAAGCTAGAATCACCAAGGAGAAAGGCACCTCTGTTGACAAAATGCTTCCATGAGCTCCAGCTGTAAGGCAACTTGCTAATTAGTGATCAGAAAAGGGGAGGGTCCAGGCCACGGTGGGTGGTGCCATCCCTGGGCTGGAAGTCCTGAGTTCTGTAAGAGAGACTGAGCAAGCCAGGCAAGCAAGCCAGTAAGCAGCATCCCTCTATGGCTTCTGCATCAGCTCCTGCCTCCAGGTCCCTACCCTATTTGAGTTCCTGTCCTGACATCTTTCAATGATGAACAGCAATATGGAAGTATAAGCCAAATAAACCCTTTTCTCCCCAATTTGCTTTTTGGTCATGTTGTTTTGTCCCAGCAATAGAAACCCTAAGTTAAACAAGTGTTATTTGGCACATATACATGTCCATTTTTTTTTCCTTTGCCAAGAGTTTCAACATTTATGAGGAGTCTAACACCTAATCTGAAGATTCATGGGCCTAGCTGTGTGGGTCAGGGTGTGTTTGTGAAGATGGAAACATCTTGTCATGAAATGTCCTATCATAAACAGAGGCCAGGAAATCAAAGGCTCACAAGAACCCCCTCTCTCTTGTACAGTCTGATCATCCTGCTGTTAACAACAGTGGGATGACTCCTCCAGTGGCTGGGATTTGTGAATGGATGCTTCTAACACGGAATTAACAAGTGTGTTCTTCAGAAGATGGCCCAGCAGATACCTCAGTACATCACGTCTGCTTCATCCTTCCGTCTTCAAGCTTACAGTGATACATTTTCTCAGTTTTCCTAACCATTCAAATGATTAGCTCACAGAGCAGATGGAGAGAGTCCCCAAGTGTGTGAACCACTCCATCTGGACTGTACGGTGTGACTCTCCCAACTGTGGAAGCTGCTATATATTCTATCACTGGGATTCCTGTTTCAACACCTGAAGGATGAGTGTAATGATTCTGCCTACCTTGAAAGACACCGTGGGGATCCAATAGTAGAAGCAATCTATGACCAGTGGTCTACTTAGTGATGGGCACAGCCTACCCTCAGAACTTATTCCCTGCCTCCTTCTTCATTTTTATTTATACTTTGACATTAAAAATGTTCCGATATAGAAAAAAATCAGATATAGCAAAAATTCAGATATAGCTGGCATGGTGATGCACCCCTGTAATCTTAGCACTTGGGAGGCAGAAGAATCACAAGTTTGAGGCTAGCCTGGGACACATAGTAAGACCCTTTCTCAAAAAAGTAAGTTGTAATTTAGATTAGTGATATTGACAGGTTTAAAGTGGGCAGTTCAATAAGTTTGATTAAAGCCATGCCTATTTTCATAAAAGCCCTCATGTTTTCTGTTGCTTGGATTATGAGACTTTTTTTGTTTTCCAAATGCTGGATTATGTTATAATATTCAATCTATGATTATAATCTTATCTCCCTCCAATAGGCAGACTCTAGAGCAGCTCCTCCTCATCTTCATTCAGATCTAAAACCTAGAAGTGATGTGGTACAGTCAGCTCTCTCTCTCTCTCTCTCTCTCTCTCTCTCTCTCTCTCTCTCTCTC
>JADRCD010215927.1:3441-19002 GCA_019843815.1 Montemys delectorum | reverse complement strand
TCTCTCTCTCTCTCTCTCTCTCTCTCTCTCTCTCTCTCTCTCTCTCTTTCCCTTCTCTGCATCCCAGAGAGACTGGGGATGAATCTGTTTTATTTTTAGATCCCCAGGGAAAGAGTTTCTACAACCTCCCTCAGTCACCTGTCTCAGCGCTTAGCAACCCAAAACACTAGAAAGCCCTGTCCCTGTGTGTCCCTGGCTTTAAATGAGTAATACAACAAAGGTAGACTCAGTGTGTTACCAGGGCCACAGCTCAGATATCGAGACAGTGGAACAAGCTTGGCAGCATGTGTATGTGCATGCTGAGATCCATGTGCCTTGACACTGTGCCTTCCTAAAACTAAGATCATGATGCAGAAGGAGAGGGCTCTGCCTGGCTCCCACGAGTGACCATGACTGGGAAGAAGTCCTTCTGCAGTTCGTGGATCTTTAGGTTATTTTCTTTCCCCAAAGATAAAGGTAGAAATTAATATTTTATTTGACATAAGATTTGTAAACAGTCACATGGTTTAAACAAGAATTCTTTAAGTCAAAAGAGTATCTTACGGCCTAAATACAGCCCAGGGCGGATTTGAAATCCCTGCTTCAATGTTGAGCCTCTCTATGTCTGCTTCTATTTCCTTTAATGCTGAGGACATCTGCAAGACAGGACAGGCAAGCAAACATACAATCCTGACTTTAAGTCGGGGTGAAGCCAAGCCTCAGATCCTCCCGATGCCCCTCGCACACGGCAGGCTCACACCCTGTGAATCTGTTTCACTGTCCTTCCTGCTACATCCTGTCCTTATTCTACAGGGTCGTTAGAGCACACACTCACATCTCACCACCCACACATTATGAACAGTGCAGGGGGGAAAAAAAAAGGAGCAAGTCAGAGTAGACACGTGGACAAAGGCAGCGTTGACTGCATAAGATCAGAACAGTAACCAGGTTTTAAAGATCAGAGGCGTTAAACTCCATTATGGTGAAGGGGACAAACTTATACAACCTAAGGTCCTCCATCATCTCGGAAATGGGAAAGGTCTCAGGTTATATTAGACCACAGGAAGCAACGCTGGCCACTAGAAGAAGAGCATTAGACAATGCTACAGCCCATAGCAACAGGACCGAGTGACCACAGATTGAAATGGAAACTATCAGCCAAAACCTTTCTTCATTTTAAATAGATAATCTCAAGTATTTTGTCATAACAGAAAATGACAAACACAAGCTGTGGTGGTTTGAATAGGTTTGACCCCCAAAGATTCATGTGTTTGAATGCTTGGCCCATAGGGCATGTGGCATTATTAGGAGGTGTGCCCTTGTTAGAGTGGGTGTGGCCTTGTTGGAGGAAGTGTGTCATTGTGGAGGCGGGCTTTGAGGTCTCCTATGTTGGAGCTCTGCCCAATGTGGAATCCAGTCTCCTTTTGCTGCCTTTGGATCAAGATGTAGAACTCTTGGCTCCTTCAGCACCCTGCTTCCTGCTAATGAGGATAATGGACTAGACGTCTGAAACTGTAAACCAGCCCCAATGAAATGTCTGCCTTTATAAGTGTTGCTTGGGTCATGATGTCTCTTCCCAGCAATGAAACCCAAACCAAGACAGAAGTCCTAAATAATCCTTGTGTTGATTATTGTAAAAATTTACATCATTAAGAATAAAAATGTGAGCCGGGCAGTGGTGGTGCATGCCTTTAATCTCAGCACTTGGGAGGCAGAGGCAGGCAGATTTCTGAGTTCGAGACCACCCAGGAACAGAATGAGTTCCAGGACAGCCAGGGTTACACAGAGAAACCCTGTCTTGAAAAAAAAGAAGAAGAAGAAGAAGAAGAAGAATAAAAATGTGGCCAGGTATGGTAACACATATCTTTAATCCCAGCACTTGGGATCTCTGAGTTTGAGGCCAGAGTAGTCTACAGAGAGAGTTCCAGGATGGCCAGGGTTACACAGAGAAACCCTGTCTGGAAATGAACAAACAAAAAAGTGACAACCCAGACCCATGAATCCAATATGGCTTTACTTCTCTCTGTTTACACTCACATAGGAAAGAAGGAAGGCTGAAAGCCAAAAATCTAGAGATTTATCTGAATAATTCAGAAGAACAGCAAACTAAACTCAAAGTAGAGAGAAGGATCATAAAAAAAAAAAAAGATAAGATCAGAAATAAATGAAACGGAAAACAAATGCTCATAAGGGAAAAAGCGGCATAGCCAAAAGCTGTGTTCTTGGCAAGACTAAGAAAGGAATAGAGAACTGAGTGTAGAAGAACACACCTGTAATCCCAGCACTAGGGAGGCTGAGGCAGGGGGATCATGAGTTTTAAGGCTAGCCTGGCTAAAAATCAAGTGCCATGCTAGCCCTTGTCTATGAACAAACAAACAACGAGCAAACAAATGCTAAATGAAATGAGTATATCTCCAGCAAGACTCATGAATATGGAAAGAGAATAGGGCCAAGGAGACAATGTCTTCCATCCACCACAGGACCAATGCATATATGAACTCACAGAGACTGTGGCAGCATGCACAGGGCCTGTGCAGGTTCCAGTCAGCAGCGGTCCCAAGCACTGAGAGGAAGGCGCAGACCTGAGTTCCCATCCCTAACCAAGAAGTGAAGAGGAAACCTGAGGGTTCTTTGGAAAGTCGATTGGATGGTGTTTTGCAGGGGGAAATCGGTGAAGGAATGTTTTGTTAAAGTGGACACCAGTGTGAAAGGCTAAGGCGGACTCGTGAAGGAATGTTGCACTGAAGGAAACACAGGAGAGAGGATGTTCTGCTAAAGCAAGCATGTGAAAGGACACGGGATAAAGGATTTTGCTAAGGATACACATGTATTGATCTGTCTTACATTGCCAAGTTGAGCTTCATTTGTCAGGACTCCATAGAAAGAAACACACTAAAAAACTTCCGGTGATGTACTGCAGTTTCTTGCCGCTTCCTCTGACTCGGGCTGATTGGCACAGAGATGTCAGCTGAGACAGACTCCTGCTGAGGCAAGGCAGGAGACCCCTGGAGGACATGTAATGTTCGGAGGGTATAAATAGGACTCCACGGAATGACGAGGAGAGAGCTTGGCTTGCTGGTACAGCGAGTGGTGCAATGCTTGTGGTTCTCAAATCTTTGCTGACCTTTACTTCCCTGAGAGAGGCACAACAGAGAACTCCTGGTGTTCCTGCTGGTCCCTCCTGCTGACTGGAGCTGAGGCTGAGTCCTGGCTCTGTCTCCTAGGTTGTGTTACCAGCGTTGCTAACCTGACTCTACAGAACTGGACTACTGGTATATCCATGAAACCTTTGCAAGTGGATCAAGCTGCCCTTGCTAACCTGTGAACTGAACTGCCCATTTCCAGATTAACACAGACAGGAGTTGCTCCAAAGAACCTTTCTAAATGGTCCACTTCCCTGTCTCCTTTTTTTTTTTTTTTTCCATTACCTCGGGTGATGGTGGGCTACAAGGGAGGTTAATGTGTTTAAGAACAGTCATTAAAAATAGATTTTGAAAAAAATCAAAGTTACAAAGAAGATATCCCCAACTCACAGTTGCTTATAGAAGAGAAGCCAGTTTTCTCCAATGGAATCTCATTGGATGTATTAAGGACACTGAGGGCAGGCCCCATCACTAGTAGTAGGTAACCAACCCAAAATGACATTTTCATAGATTTTTGTTGTTGTTGTTGTTTATTTCATATTGCTTTTGGTTTTTTTTTTTTAAATCTTACTGGTCTTTTGCTTGTATAGTATGGTTTCTGATTTTGTAATTTTTGCTTTTGTATGTGTGTTTTAAATTCTGGCTTGCTCTTTTAGTTGCCTGTTTTCTAAAGAGAGAGAAAGGGGGCATGAAGTTGGATGGGTGGGGAGGTGGAGAAGATCTGGAGAAGGTGGGGGGAAGGGAAACCATGATCAGAATATAGTGGGTGAAAAAGAAATATAAATAAAATGTAAAGAAAGAAGAGCACAGCTTACTCAACCACCATAAAAGGAATAAATAGTCTGCCTGTCCACATGTCTGCTGAATAACCACCATTCAAAATCACACACAAAGACAGCTGTAAGCCTGGGGGCTTCACTATTACATCACTCGAAACATTTGAGAAGCAAATGAACATTGATATTATGAAAACTGAAAAGAACAACAAAAACAAATGGAATGCTACATTCTGTGATGTCCAACCCAACATGAACATTAAAGCGAAAATAAACTTGCTGGCCAGTGTCTGATGGTGATAGACACAAACCTTAGGCACAGACTCAGCGAGTTGCATCTGGTCACAGGTAACACCAGCAGCTCTCTGGGGCCAAGTGAGTTCTTAAAAGCGAATTCTTATGGAAGGTTGTGCAACAAATGAGAAGCAGTGAGTTTCCTTCCTTCGTGTCAGAATACAGAAGAGAAGTAAGTCATGTGATCTTTCGATAGATGAAGAAGAGATACCTTAATGCTCAGGCAGTGAACTGGAAACCAGAGACTTCTATGTCTCTTAAAGTCCATTTACAGAAGTCCTAAAAGTTAACAGTTCTGAGAAATTATTAAAGGTTCACCCCACTATGGGTAGATAGTAAATTGATACGTTCACTATCACCTGGAAGCCTAAGGCATGTTGATAAAGTAACAACAAGCAAACTGTCATTAGAAAACAGAAAGAAACAAAGTATCTTTTATAGCTCATCTGTTGAGTATATAGTGAAAAAGAATCTAAAAATCATGATTTAAAGCTATTTTTTGGCATCTTTTAAAGAAAGTTTAAGGCCACTGGGGAAATTAATTGATATGACCAGCAGAAAAAGAAAGTAAAAAAAAAAAAAGTTTACTAAAACATCAGAAATTTTAATGACAAAACTTTGATGAGAGAAATGTAATAAGATACTCATCCTCTTACTGCTACCCTGAGCACCTGTGATTTCAAAGCAATTACAATCAGAATTCCATCTTTCCTGTGGAAACCGGCCTGTGTTCTACAATATATGAGAAGAAGCAGGGCCTAAGGGCAAGCAATGTAGTCTTAAAGAATTGAGCCGTGTGGAAGACTTAAAATAGAAGCAAAACTAACACAATGTGATGTTAAGTTCAGTGGACAGAGTCCCAGAATCCAGCAGGGTCCCAATGCAGGTCCACAGACAGACACATGATCACTTATCCATAACCAATGTGAAACTGTAGGCCAACAAGAAACTAGTCTTTTCACACTGTGATGCCAATTGCACTCTGGAGAGCGCAGCCCTGTGGGCATAGCTGCTGCTGTTTTGAAATTAGAGTTCCTGTGATTACCTTCTGAGTATGCTTGGCCCATAGGGAGTGGTACTGTTAGGAGGTGTGGCCTTGTTGGTGGAAGTGTGTCACTGTAGGGGTGGGCTCTGAAGCTCTGACCAATGTGGAAGAGTCAATCTGCTCCTGGCTTCCTTCGGATGAAGATGTAGAACTCTCAGTCCCTCTTGTGCCTTGGCTGCCTAGAAGCTGCCATGCTCCCCGCCTTGATGAGAATAGACTGAACCCTTGAATCTGTAAGCCAGCCCCAATTCAACGTTGTCCTTTATAAGAGTTGCCTTGGCCATGGTGTCTCTTCACAGTAATGCAAACCCTAAGACACCATCACAGAACTGGGGCTCCTAACATTCTATCATGAAGGAGAGCTAGGGCTCACAGGACCTCTATGGACTTATAGGGCCTGTAAGGTAGAGCCAAAGGGTTTTTGGAGCTGCCCACAAGACCCACGGGAGGCCCCATCACTTTCTAGGGCAATATAAACAGTTGAATGGTTGCTGGGGGGAGGGAGGAAGGGGGGAAGGAAGGAGGAAGGGACAAACAGAGAGAGAGAGAGAGAGGGAGAGGGAGAGGGAGAGGGAGAGGCTCTTCTTCTTTGTAAGGGACTATGCTCCTGTATCTATTGCTTCCTCATGTAAGTAACCACCGTTAAACTCACTGCTTCACCACACTAGTCTTGGCTGGACTGGTTTCTTTGATTTGTTCTCAATGCCCTACCTGGAGTAAATGAAGCTTAATGTAAGGAAGTACACACTCATGTGTGGAAAAAGGAAGGTGAGTCCCCACCCTATCCACAAATATCAACCCTAGATCAATTAAACGTGAAAAGAAAAAAATCTATAAAGAAAAAAGAATTCTTATGATCTTTGAGATGGGTAAGGATTTCCATATAGCATACAAACAGCACTGACCACACACAGAGTGGAGGGGAGGTAAAATTAAGGACTTTGGACCATTCAAATATTTAGATGAATGGTCAAGTTTCTGAATAGGAGACATCTGTTAAAACATACATGTGACAAAAACAAACAAAACAAAACAAAACAAAAACTAAACCTAGAGTGTATAAAGAATCCGTGGAAGCCTCCAGAGACAACATGGAGAGCAAGCACATTATGAAAGGAGATGACCGAAAGGCCAGTAATGTTACTGGGATGTGCTCAGCTTAAATGACAGCTGAAAGAACAAATACAAAGCCACAGTGAGGTGCCAGGTAACCCCTCCAGATGAGGGAAAATTAAAACACTCAAAGATCTCATGTATTGGAGCAGCTGTGCAGTGCCCTCACTGCTGATGGGGGTATGAACTGGTTCACAGCCAGCCTTTGCTGAAACTCAATGCACAGAACATGTGGCCCGGGAATCACTGGGCACGTGAATCAAAATGCTAACCCCTTCGTCACTCTTGCTTTATTTGCTTCTCTGCTATCAAATACTTTCTTTTGACCCATTTCCCTTAAAATTGTCCAAGTTTTTTTCTCACCTGTTCTCCCTCAGGGTCATGATGGGAGCCTTCCTTCTATATTTAGTTGGTACAGTTCATGAAGGGATGTCTGGCCACAGGATCCATCCCTTCAACATCCCCAGAAAGAAACTATAGCTGTAATCACTCCAGCCTTTCATTTGGGGGAGAAATTCTGTACTATAAACCAACAATTGGGTCTCTTGCCTCACCCCCTCAAGTCAAGACTGTATAGGCTAGCACAAGTGATTCCCCCACCCACCCCCACATACACTTAGAACCAATGCTTAATCCTGGCTTGATAGGCAGAATAGAATATGACCTTCAAATGTAGCCATGTCCAAAACCGTGTAACCTGTGAATATATGAGATATAAGGCAGCCAATAGGTTGGTCTGAAAATAAGAAAATTATTTAGGTTGTCCAGATGGGCAGGATCTAATCTCACAAACCCTTGAAAGTGAAAAAAAAAAAAAAAGGCAGAAGAACAGATCCAAAGGCTCAGTGTAAGCAGGGCAGAATGATGCACACTAATGTGATCCCCGCACTCAGGAGGCTGAGGCAGGAGGACCAGGAGTTCAGGACCATTGTGGACTATGTAAGAGCATGCCTGGGGTGGGGGGAGGAGGGAGGGGGTGGAGGGAGAGAGAAACTCATCTGATGTAAGAAGAATTAACAGGGCTGATAGATATGAAGAGGGAAAAAGAGAGCCAGCAGTCAAAGACTCTGGTGAACACTGGAAGCTGGGAATGGCCCTCAGAGTCTAGGTAGCAAGGAAACAGGGACCAATCCTTTCTCACAAGGAACTGATTTCTACCCACAACCCAAATGATCAAAGAACAAATGTCCCTCCTGGTGCCTCTAGAAAGCGGTACAGTGTGCCAACATCTTGACTCTATCCCGCTATGACCCACACCAGACCAGATCTGCAGAACTGTTGGAAAGTAAACATCTGGTGCTTAACACTGCTTCGTTTGCAGCCATTCAGTGCAGCAGCCAGAGGAAACTGACCCCCGTTAGCCGAGAGGCAAGTGCAGAGGACTTTCCTGGGTCAGCAGCCGCCTGCTTAACCAGAGAGTCACTCAGTTGGAGAAGTCAGCAAATGTATCAGATCAACGAAGCTGGGAGAACATGTCGCCATGGGATGCTAATGGATAGACTAAGGTGAGATGTGACACCCCTCGCCCCATTGTTCTGATGGCTCTCTGCTGGTTCTAATCATCTGAACGATGTTTGTACTCTAAAAACAAGCAATAAAATCAACTTGGTAACAATTTACATAACATCTGTGTGGTTCACACTTTGGGCTAGAACTAGCCATCATCTAAAATGGAAGGTCCCAATGGCAGAACAGAACCACCAGACTGGACAAGGACTTGTTATAAATATGACATTGAGGAAGGAGTCTAACATGAATTGGCCTCCTTTACACATCCTCAGCCTCAAATGATAAACTCAGGTAAGAAAAAGGCAAAAAGAACAGCACCCACGTGGTGCCAGGAATTCAGAATTGAAGCTGCCATTATTTGAGTGGCCAGTGAAGGAAATCTGCAAATGGCTGAAGACAGGAAAATAGGAAATGGTATGAGAGTCCTCAACAGGGATGCTCAGAACTAAGAAACCGCCAGTGCTGAAGTGGTGGTGTACACCTTTAACCCCTGCACCAGCAAGTCAGAGGAGCTGATCTCTGGGAGTTGAAAGCTAGGGAGTTGCAGGCCAGCAATCAGGTCTATATAGTAGGACCCTGTATTAAATACAACAACAAAGCAAACAAAATCATGCTAGAAGATCAATAAGCAAAGAGGAAAACAAGGGGGCAGTAGCACCCACATTGCATGTTATTCTACTTACCGGTTGCTAGAAACTGAGCAACCATTGAGAAACCAGCAGATGACTCAGCAGCATGAGGACAGGAAGTGATACACAGACCAAACGCCTCCTCCCCCTTCCCCCCCCCCAAAAAAAACCTTAAGAGACATCTGTAAACCCTGAATGATGAATGATACCATTTAAAACACCATCACTCTAGATTCTAATGAGGAAACTCATCTTTTAGATGTTAGAGACACTGACACAAGAGTCCCCATTACTTCAACAACTGAGCAGTCCTTGAACTGTTGCCATAAGAACAAAATGAAAACTGGTCCATTCAAACTGGATGGCAGTTTCCAAAAACCGCATGAGCATCTTCCTACGCAACAGAAATTGCTCTGTGACTATGCCAGTGCACTTGTTAAATCACTTATTCTGTTAACTGGTTATTAAAGAACTGTTTTATATCTATAATCAACCTATCATCTATCTATCTATCTATCTATCTATCTATCTATCTATCTATCTATCTATTTTTCTTTCTTTCTTTCTTTCTTTCTTTCTTTCTTTCTTTCTTTCTATCTATATATCTACCTATCTATCTTTATATCTATATATGTATCATCTAGCTACCTATCATCTATCAATCATTTATCTTTTTATTAATCAGTCATGTTACCTATCATCTATCATTATCTACCTGTCTTCTATCTATTTAACATCATTTATCTATCAATCATCTATCTAACATCTGTCTTATCTCTCTTATCTATCTACTTAAATGACTAGTCTATGGTCATTTGATGAATTAATTTTGGAAAAAATTGCTTTAGATCAATTCTATGTTGATAAGTTTATCCAGAATCATTTCCTCTGTCACAAGTAAAATACAAACACATTTAAAAAATAAATAAATAAATAAATAAATAAAGCTTTCTGGGAAACAGTTTGGTAATCCCTGTTAAAACCAAGCTGTAAAAATGAACATGTTCCCCCTACCAACAATGCCACTTTTAAGAAATTATCCTAAAGGAATAATGACAGATCAGGCTGTGTGGATTTCTTGACAGAATCATCTAATGAATAGAATTCTTTTTTTTTAAAGATGTATTTATTTATTTATTATTTTTTATGTGTATGAGTACACTGTAGCTGTACAGATGGCCGTGAGCCATCATGTGGTTGCTGGGAATTGAACTTAGGACCTCTGCTCGCTCCGGCCCGCTCACTCCGGTGTAATACACTGTAGCTGTCTTCAGATGCACCAGAAGAGGGCGTCAGATCTCATTACAGGTGGTTGTGAGCCACCATGTGGTGGCTGGGATCTGAACTCAGGACCTTTGGAAGAGCAGTTAGTGCTCTTACCTGCTGAGCCATCTCGCCAGCCCATGAACTGAATTCTTAAACATGAGTTTTCAATAACAGGGTGTTGGCTAAATGCAGGAGGTCAAAGGGTAGATGTACTGGTGTGACGCTTTGAAGTCAGCGCTGTGAAGCCGCAATGTCAGACGTCGTTACCAAGTTAAAAGGAACAGGTTGTGAAGCCAACTGACACTTCTATAGTAAGAAGACGTGCCATATGTGAGGGACTTTGTAAATAAGCAACAAAATATTTGCTGTTATTTTGGGGCTTGGCATTATGAGTACTTTTATTTACCTGGGGCTTCTAAAATTTACATACTGTGTATAGTCTATGTTTTTCAAATAATGGTGAACACATTTTTAACTGCCCGTTAGCTTTTCTAGAGGCTGGAGTGCCTGACAACCCTAAGTACCTGATGAATAGCCACACCTTCTCTCATCCCTAAACTTCTCTTTCCTACTCTTCCCTTTCCTCCTCTAAAATTCTGTTAGTGAAACCGTATCCCACAAACACCAGCATTTCCTGGAGACTGTTCTGAGCCGTTATATGTTGCAGGTCACCTTATGGGGTTTGCATAAGTATTGCATGGCCAGCATTCAGAGACCAGGAGATACCAAGAGGAGAAAAACAATCCTAGCAACATAGAACGTGACTCCTGCAACCTACAGTTCCTCGGTGGGGTTGCCAGGCAGAAGGACGGGAGTTAGAGGCAATCACAGAGGCTCCTTGCTGCCGCAGGTAGCAGCTTCCACAGTGGCTCTTTGTCCCCTCCATTTCAGCACCCACAGCACCCCATGGTCTCAGTTCTCAGCAGAAAGCATGTATTTCCAGGCCCTACTCACTCGCTTCTTCCTCATGTCCTCCAGCTTTGGGGTATCACCTTCCTATGCTATGTATCACCTCTGCTTTCGGTTACAGAACCACAGCATCTTTTTAACTAGGTCCCTATCCGTCTTAAACAGATCCTGGCCCAGCAAGACACACAGCTACTCACTGACTGAGCTGCTATACTCAGGGCTTTTGGCCTCTAAAATCCTTCAAAAGTGATTTCTGAGAGTTGCTGAGCCTTTACAACATGTCAAGATCCTTAGGTTGGCCATTACGGTTTGTTGTCACAATGATATTATGAATCAAGTCCTGTTAGCATCTCCTACGCCCAGAAATGTTCCCTAATAACAAGGGGGAGATTGAGGAGTAGGACCCCAACCGTGCTCATAAATAACCAAGAGGCTGTCTTCTGGCTGGATAGAAGAAAGAAAGATGAGAAAGAGTCTCAAAAGAGGTCAAAGCACAGAGAAGGAACTGAAGGCCATTGGACCAGCCCTTTGACCTCAGTGCTGCAGCTTGACTCAATAATCTGGTCTCCAAATTCATTCTCCCCAGACCCTATAGGAGCAGTTGTTCCATTCAGTTCGTCAGTGAGAGAAGAAAGTATCCGGCTTCTGGTGGGAGAAGGGGCTCAGAGAAATCCAGGCTGCGCTATAAAATGACTCTGCCCTGCTCCCTGCCCTCAGCTCCGGTCTTCTCTCTTCCACTTCCCGGGGTCCTCCATCCTCCATCAGGAAAAGCCCATAATCCTCTTTAGAAAATCCACCCATCCTTCAGACTCAGGCTCCCTTGGCATCTGCACATCTCAGGGAATTCAGGTTGTTCTGACTCTAATTAGCAGGTGCTAAGCAGTTTCCACATTTCTTAGTAAATATGTCAAAACACAAAATCCATTCACTCCTCTCCACCCGCCCTTCCCCTCTTCTCGTGAAACATGCTTCTCTGCCTCAGCGGCTCAGGCAAGAAGTGTTTCTCTTCAGCTTGAGAGAAAGTGGTGTTAAGACACGAGCCGGGCATGTCAGCAATCCTTTCCAAATCCCCATCTACCCTCCTGGTCCTTATCCAACTGTTGACATAGTGATCATCTATTTCCCCACTACAAGGTCACCACAGACTTGGAGTTCTGGGTTATTCTGGGTTCTCTAAAGTATCACACAGTCTTTGCAAGGCTCTCTGGGAGACTCCATTATTATCCAGGACCCAGATAGGGCAATCAGGTACCAAGAAACCCCAGAGGAATTATACACTTAATTTCTGCCATCTTTCTGGGCCCCTGCTGGGAGATTTGGAGACAATTTTCTTATATGCAGCAGCATTCCCTGCTGGGCTGCCCAGCCACCTTCCCCTCTCAGTCACCAGAGTGGAGAAACCCACAGTCTCCAGCAGAGGCCTCTCTCTCTGTCCTACCCCATTCAGGCCCCGAAAGGAAAGCAACAAGTAGCCCAGAGCATAGACTTCTCCAAAGCCGCTGCCAGGCTTGTGAACCGGCCTGGGCTCTGGAACCATGCTCAGGTCTCCTGGCCAAAATAAGGCACCTGTGGGTGAGTTAGGGGATATCTTTTCCTTCTGGGTATAATTTGATTTAAGGCCACATGTGAATAGACACCCCCTAATGACTTTGAAGAAGTGGCAGTTTTGTTCTGTCAGGAGCTAACTCACAGCTCTCTCTAGCTCTGCCTCTAGAGTATCATCCTTCCCCCCCCCCCCCCAGGCCATCAGAATGTCTTTGGAGTCCAGTGGCAACTGAGATCTCAGCTGCTTCTGTCCATTCCTCCTTGGAAAGGAGCTCCACATGGCTACTACATGCACTCAGTCTTACTATCGCGCCTTTGGGCCATCCCTCGGTCCAGAGAAGGGGTGAGGAAGAAGAGAGGAGGAAGACCTTCAACAGGGTTAGCTGTGCTGATACGTTTATATAAGCAAATGTTCATATGGATAAATATTTTGGGGCCACAGAACATGGGACTCTCATGAACTTGAACACCCCGTTAGCCTAACCTACTGAGTAGTAGCCACACTGAGGCCTTGAGGCGTGACAAGCCTTGGTGAAGGTGACACAGACAGCCAAGGCAGTGCAGCAGTAGTCCCTGGCCCTGCACATTCACTGTTTCTGGTTTCTGTCCAAGGTATGTACTGCTCCCCAGTGTCAGTCGCACCCCTTTACGCCCCCTCCTTTTTCTCCCCCAAATAGTCATTTGTCCTCAGAACAAGTTCCTGGCCTCTAGGTGTGAAGGCCCCAGGAAGGCTGTTGCTAAAACCACTCTGAGGCGGAGGCAGGCAGTGGGGCTCAGCTAGAGTCGTTTTTTTCATTAATTTATACCATTTTGCAGCTTCTCCACTGGGCCTGCCTCCTGCTGGTGCTCTCCACCCCGACTGAGATGACTCTTCTCTTTGTCTCCATTGTCTGAGAAATGACACGGGTTTGATTACACCCACGGTCTCTCAGGAACGGGCTCTGTTCTGGCTGCCCACATGCCAAAGACAGCCATCTGTATCCCGCCTCTCGTCTGCTTGCCGCTGAGAGGTTTGGGCTGAAGGACCACCTCAGTCCACGGCTGGGGGAGTGTATGGATCTGAACAGAGAGCAGAGTGTCCTCAGAGCCGGGCACGGGTAGATAGTGGGTGTTCAGTTAGCAGCAAAAGAGAGAGAGACAGGAAGAGGAACTGGCCTCGTGAGGGTTCAAGCAGGACTCAGTCCTTCTCAATGGAGATAACCCAGCTATGAACCCAAGGTGGTGACTTCAATGCATGACAGTAGTGGTGTTATTCAAAGTATTTAACAACTGGATCGGAACAGAGCCAGTTGCTGCACACCCCGAAGGAGGTCCCAGCGGCCACCTGTAGCGCACGCGTTAATCTTTTAGCTGTTGACCCTGATGAAGTTCATCCCAAGGAAGGAACTGAAGGACTAGAATGATGGAGCTACAGACAGCAACTACTCATCAACCAATACACAATGGGAATACCAGCAATGTTCCATATCAACCACATACATAGAGACTCAGTTAGCAGCCATAGCCAGCAGCTACTCATTTTAGGGACGGCTATTCCCCAGCATCGGCCCACAGCAACCTTCTGAGAAAAGGAAGCCTGCTTACTCCTCAGCTTCCAATTTTCAAGAAGAATTGAAGTGTGTGTGTGTGTGTGTGTGAGAGAGAGAGAGAGGGGGGGGGAGGGGAATACCTGACTTTTAAAAAATTACGTACTCATCCACAGGTGTCTGCTATCACTCCAAAGATGACAAAACCAAAATTGGTCCCCTGTGGAGGTAACTGGAACCCACAAGAATATCCACCTTGTGTGGGGAGTGGGGCAGCTTTTCAAATCTACATCCTTCCATCTCCAAGGAGAAAAGGCCTTTCCGGATTAAACGTGCTCCCATGCTCCTTTGCTTTGGTGTCTCTGCTGCTGATGGATAGGCTGGGGCTAGGGCAGACCCTCAGAGGGACTGGTAAGACAGTGACTTGTGACAAGCGTAGGAGAATGGCAGAGAAGCGGGAGGAAGGCCCTGTGTAGCCTGGGAATGGGTAGAGTGTCTGAGAGACTCCGGAGTTTATTCTCACTGGAAGAATGAGCTTAGGTTGTCGTGGAGAAGTCACCCTTGCTCTCCGGAGACTCAGGAATGGACCGGTTTCTCCCCTTGCCCTTGCAGGAAGGTCTGCACGCTACCTGCTCTGTGCTGGGCCCCAGGAAGCTGATTACCACGTGCAACAGTTTGTTTCCCTCCTAAGACGCCTGCTGTGTCTGAGCCCCCAACCAGACTGCTCCCCAAGTCCCTGCTGGAGCTGCCAGCTGTAGACAGGCTCTGTGATCACTTCCTGTGAGGCTGTACTCTGGTGACAAGGACAGGAGAGAGGCGACTGAGAGGGCAGGGAAGTGCATGTCTGTAGGGGGAATGGAAAACAAAGACTATCGGAAAGTACAGGCTTAAATTAAAGACTGACCAAACTGAGGGACCTTTAAGGAGATAAGAGTTGGGAAATTTTATTCATTCGACAATAGGGAGCCATGGAAGTTTTCACGGGAAAGTGCCTTAGTTTGGACTGCGACTGCTTTTCTGAGGGCCCTGAGTTCAAATCCCAGCAACATGGTGGCTCACAACCATCCGTAATGAGATCTGACACCCTCTTCTGGTGCGTCTGAAGACAGCTACAGTGTACTTACATACAATAAATAATTTTTTTTAAAAAAAAGCAGAAGTCAAGATGTTTAAACACAGCCACTCATTTCTCACAGTTCTGGGGCTGAGGATCTGAGGGCAGGGCACCCGTGTGCCTGGGGTCTGGAAGGTCTCCCTGCCTAGCTTTCACCAGACTGCCTTCCTGCATCCTCTTCCTCCTATCCTCCATCATCCTTGTTCTAGGAGCTGCGCCCTCAAGACCTCATCTAAGCCCAGGTACCTCTCAAAGCCCCCACCACTTAATACCACCACACTGAAGACTTGGCAAAGGACACACATACATGCAGTCCACAGCTGTGTCCCAGAAACATCCAAGTCTCAGCCTCCTTGCAGATCCTTTATCCAGCTTTATATATCTATTATGCACAACTATCTATTCATCCCAACTCTCTGCACATTTCCAGTTCTGAGAATAATAGCTTTGTGAGAATATTTTTATTTTGCTGATAAGGATACTGAGGTTTGAAATGTCCAGCCACACTCACGGCATCATGCAACAGCTAGCAAATGACAGATTGGGGTCGTAAATGAAACCTGGAGAACTTTAGGAAACTGGAGACTCAGAGAAAGAGCTAGAAGCATCATCTGGGTCAGATTAGTAATGTCTGGAACTCCAGTGGGACAGGACAAATGGTAGAGGAGGAAGGAAGGAAGGAAGGAAGGAAGGAAGGAAGGAAGGAAGGAAGG
>JADRCD010215926.1:0-30070 GCA_019843815.1 Montemys delectorum | reverse complement strand
ATGGCAGAGAAACTATATTTTGGACCAACTCATCACCACAGTGGAATGACATCCCTCAGGAAAAGCACCACAGAGGTCTAGTAATCCAGGGGAGTTGCTGTGTTCCAACTCTGAGCTTCTTGTTTCCGGCCTGTCTTCTGTGTTTTATGTCCCCTTCTGTGTTTGTCACAGGAGATCACATTATCCAGGCTCATCCATTGCAACCTCTTGATAACATATCAACTACATGTAGTACAGAATGCATGCACCTTCCATCCATGTGACAAACAAGAGTTTTCCTATGTGGTGGAGACAAATCACCCTGGGCAGTACCATGACTATTGGCAGAAACATGTATACTGCCCCACCAAGGGATTGGTATTCCATATCAGTCAGGCAGGGAGGGGAGACAAGAACAGATGTTTGGGTATATCTCTGCTCAGACCACTTTTGACCACACACTGGCTATGAGTAGTTCTAACAGAAAGAAGTTCTAAACTGCCTCATCCCAAGTCCTGTTGAACACAGGATTGGCAACCTGTATGTGCCTGCCTGCCCTATGAGTATGACTTGCCTCTAGTCCCCTGAGGGAACTAATAAACATTTATATCTCCATGGAGAGAAGAGTCTCTCTGACAGTAATAGGGACACACAAATTCCAGTTGATAAGATTTCTATCTATAAAGCTATACATATAATTTCAGTTTTGAGACTTTCTAATTTCTCTTGGGAAATACTCTCTGGAAAGAGGAAACGATAAAAATCATCATATACATAAGCATTAAATTCAGTTACACTCCTGATATCTGAGCCAGACATCATTTGATGGTACTCATGGGCACCTTCCTGTATTTGCAAAATAGACTTGTTGAAAATCCCAATTTTTTCAAAACAAATGGTTTTGTTTTGGCTACAATCCAATATATTAATAAGTTAATTGATCATATATTCATTAAATGCTATTTGGTTCCTTATTAATTTTTTAATTTTTTGAGATTGTATTTTAATTACATTTCCCTCCTCTCTTTCTATTTTCATACTCTCCTATACATCAAACCCCACTCTTTTTTTAATTCATGGTCTCTTCTTTTAATCAATTATTATATGCATGTATATATGTATATAAACATGTGTGTGTGTGTGTGTGTGTGTGTATTCCCAATTATAATCTGTTGAGTCTACATAATATTACTTCTATGTTTACTCTCAGGGTTGACTATTTGGCACTGGACAACTACATGGTGTGTCCATATCTCAGGAGGACTACTTTTCATACTTCCAGCATTCTTCAGTTGCCTGTAGTTTTTTGTACAAGGTTGAGACCTCGTGGACTTTTCCCTGTTCATCCTGGCTTGCTCATCGGTGTCCTTGTTCAGCTCACATTTGGATGGCTATATTGGTGAAACTTCATAGTTGGTGTAGTTTCTGATGTTGCCTTATTTTTAACATTATGGATCTATGTTTAAAACTTTGCTTTAATAGGCCTATACGTAGCCAGGTGTGTTGGTACACAGCTTTAATCCTAGCCTAAGAAGACAGAGACACTCCTGTGAGCTCCAGAATAGTCTGGTGTACAAATCAAGTTCAAGAATAGTCAAAGCTACACAGAAAAACTCTGTCTTGAAAAAAAAACAAGAAAACAAAACAAAAACAAAAAAAGGCCTATATGAATGAAAGAAGCTTAACACAGGAACATATAGAAGGGATAGCAAAGTTTCATTTCCTTCTCATTGGAAGAAGTGTTATTAATGACAGTCCTCAGACTGGTACATGGAGCCACACACAAAGCGACAAATCACACACCTGTCCTTATCAGGAGAATAATGACTAATGTTCAGCTTCCAAAAAAGTTTTTAAGAGGCCAGTAGTGGGGATGTATAACACCATAGTATTCATATCAATAGTGGGGATGTATAACACCATAGAATTCGTATCAATAGTGGGCATGTATAACACCATTGGATTCGTATCAATAGTGGGCATGTATAACATCATTGGATTCGTATCAATAGTGGGCATGTATAACACCATTGGATTCGTATCAATAGTGGGGATGTATAACACCATTGGATTCATGTCAATAGTGGGGATGTATAACACCATTGGATTCATATCTTACTTTCAACCACCAACCATATTTGCAAACCATGAGCCATTCATTAGAACTGGCAATTTTTTCTTAGTGAAAATCCCTTCTTACACTTTCTGCCTCTTCTTGGAAAAGTCAATGCTTTGTACAGAGAGGTGAGTCATAAAGGTGAACAGGACTGGTGCTCCCTACTGTTGGCCAAAGGTTATCCATGCCCTGTGCTTATTATCTTCTTATTCAAAATTTCTTCAAGAAGGTTCTCTGGAAGTAACAGAAAAAATATTAAGAGCATCCAACCTGAGAAGAAATCATCTGTAATTTCATGAAGATATTTTTTGTTCTTCTTTTACATTTGGTCTAAAACAAGGCCCAAATTCCCATGAAAACATACTGCACATGTATTCATTCTGACTCAGCCCTGTCTTTCCTTCCTGTATCTCTGTCTCAGTCAGTGTTCTATTGCTGGGAAGAGACATCATGGACAAGGCAATTCTTACAAAAGAAAGCATTTAATTGGGAGCCTGCTTACAGTTTTAGAGGTTTAGTCCATTTCATTATGGTGGAAAGTATGGCAGCAAACATGGCAGCCATGTTGCTAGAGAAGTAGTTGAGAGCTACAGTCCTGATCTGACAGAGGTGGAGTAAGGGAGGAAGACTGGGCCCAGGCCTTCTGAAACCTCAAAGCCTACCTCCAATGACATATATCCTCCAACAAGGCCACAGACCCTAATCCTTGTAATCCTTTCAAACAGTTCCACTCCCTAGTGACTAGACATTCAAAAATATGAGCCTATGCAGCCATTCTCATTCAAACCACCACAGTCTTGAAGGCCTGGACTCTGTGAACTCATATATGAGCTCCTTCATTTCCTATCTTCACTTCAGATTGGAAAGACAGAAGAGTCAATTAAAATGCTAGCCTATTATGCTTCCCTGCTATCTCCCTGCTCTGTGACTGTCCTGGCTAATATCTCTCTCTATTTCTCTATCACCAAAGATTCTGTCTCCAGGGTCCCTTGTAAATTTTGACTCTTAATATCATCTGGCATTATCATCTTCCTCTTTACCTCAGGCCTAGAAGTGAAAGCAACATGTACCCATATATTTCCTAATGAGTTCTCTTTGGTTTTAGTAACTCTTCTTACCATTCTGTTGGAGTCTTTTTCTATTGATAAATGAAAGTATTTCCTCAAAAGCAAGATATAAGTATAAGACATATAGAATCTGCTCCATACTTAAAACATTCCATCAATCAGTTTCAGTTTAGGGTGATCAAAATGTTCTGTAAATAGACAGGTGATGATTGCTAAATATTGTGCCAAGCAATTCATAAGTGTGCATTTTATAGCAAGTATATAGAATGGTACATTGTATAGCTGTGTTGGTTTAAATGAAAAAGACCCCCATAGACTCATAGGAAGTAGCACTGTTTAAAAGGATTAGGAGGTATGACCTTGTTAGAGGAAGTGTGTCACTGATGGTATGCTTTAAGTTTTCTGCAAGCCTAGAGTTTCTGCCTTCCTGTTGTCTGAGGATCTAAATGTAGAACTCTACTTCCCCAGTACCATGTCATTCTGTGTGCCACTGTGATTTTTGCCAAGATGATAATGGACTAAACCTCTGAAACTATAAGCATCCCCAATTAAATGCTATTTTAAAAATGAGTTGCCGTGGTCATGGTATCTCTTCACAACAATAGAACACTGAATAAGACAATAGCTCAAATGGAATTTTTATCATCAAAAAATTCCCATAGTAAAAAGAGTTCCCAGCAAATGCTTGAAGTGTACCACCTGTTTCTTTGGGGGAAATCTAACTCAACACAAGACCAGGAGGAATATGGAGAAATCTTTATTCCTTCCATTCATTTCCATCTATCTGTGAACACATTTTGTTTGGATTGTCTTAGGTACTAACATGGTGGACAACTAGGATGAACATGTGTCAAGAATGGCAACTCTCTCTAATGCTGTCTTATGCTGGACCAGTTAGCTGAGTCCAGAGGCCACTCACTGTGATCACAGATCTGTAAACTGCTGCTGAACAAGCTATCCCACTTTTCAGTGTCTTCCTTGACAAAAACTTGTCCTGACACGTGAAATGCGATAAATTTGATTATGCATGCACTTGTATATGTTTGTGAAGGTAGATGGTGAGATAAAAATTAAACCCAAGATTTTTTCCCTTTAACCAAGTCTTTGTACATTGATGAAAAGTTGTAAAGACAGAATAGAAGATTTGTAAACCCATTCTGGATACATCTGAATTTTAAAGTAGTAAAATGGGCAGAAGTTGGCTGAAATTGAATTCATATATATACATATATGTATATGTATATATCTGAAGCTGGACATTAGCATTAAGAGACAGCATAGAAATTAAGAAGGATGCCTACAGATTGTTCCTAGGTTGAGGAACAAAATTAAGCAACTAACCAAAAGTTGGATATTTATCTACACTTAGTCATAGCCTTGTCTTACAGTTAGTAATTACATAATATTCTGGTAAATCACTTAACCTCATAAGCCTGAAGTTCCTTTTCTAGTCAATGAAGACAAATGTATCCATGTGCAAACTTTTTAGGAGGCATTTGTCAGGTAATAATTACTTGAAAACCAAAGGTGTCATTGTTGTGCAGCATAGTCTTCCACTTCAGGCAATGTACTTCTGTGCTTTCATCCGCTGTCAGCTCCCTTGGCTCTTGTTTGATCATAAGTGCTCTGAGGTTGGAGTATTTACAGATGAGTCCTGACTAATGCTTAGCTCTCTGAATTCTGCAGAGGACATGTGTTTGGCTAGGGCATTAATATTTATCTTTTGAAAAGTTATCATGGCTTTGATGATGAGACAAGAAGCCAAGTGCTGAACACAGTCACTTAAAAGGAAAGAATAAAGGTCAAATACTGAGACTGGTGACTTGGAGTGAATCGTGTCCATGAGTGGGCTCTGTAGGTATATCTTGGCTAAGTGGTCACTGATCACTTAGAGTTTACTCTTTGTAAGGCCATTGCTTAGCTGTGAGTTGACCAGTCTGGGTATTCTGAGGTAAAGTAATCATGCAACAGTTATGCTATTTACAATGTCTCCCAAATCTTTCAATAAAACCTGAGTAACTTTATTCATTTATATAGACATCCCCATAGCAACCAGTTTAGTCAGAAAAGAAAAAAATGTTACAAATATGATGAAATTTGGGGTACTTTCTTATGACAAGAGCATAGATTGTGCCTAAGTTTGTTTCTGCAGAGTAAATTGAAGAACAACTCATCTTCATCCTGTTCTCCCAGTGTGTGCTGGTGGCAAATGTTTATTGTTGTTTTCTTTAGTTTACAACAGGAGTTTTCAAAGCAATTGTATATGTTTAAGGCTACTTTGCATGGGGGTAATAATGAAATAGTCAAAAGATTCTCAAATCATTCCTTCAAAGAGGTTCCAGTTATGACTTAAGGTGTTTGGGGTGGCAATGGTGATAGTTCGTGATATTTTTGTCTCAAATGAGTAAAACCAGAAGGAACGAGCTTAGACTGGCAGTCAGTGGGCTACTTATACCCACAGTGCAGCCCCCTCCCCCCATGTTCTGGAACTTAAAGGCACCTGTCCTCTGACTCTGTTTTCCTTTCTGCTCTAAAGTAACCTCTGAGAAATTTCTTTCTTGTGTTTAGAAGCAGAGTCATCAACCACAGCTGCTTTGCTGCCAAAAAAGATAGACATCTTCTTAGCTCCAAGTTTGGATTTTTTTTTAAAAAAAAAATACAAATGTTACAGCAGCTGTGCTTGTAACAACAACAAAACAGAAATTATTTAATAGTTTCCATTAATAGCATAGTAGCTGAATGGAGTAAAAAAAAATGCATACCCCCCGAAGTGGCATACCAACATACCCCAAGCAGGGGAAAAAAAAAAAAGAATGAGGAATTTTGTTGAATGGAATTTTTAAAAGGGGCAAAATAGGACATTCTGAACAATATTTCTTAGAGACAATTTTGAAGAGTGAAAATGGTCCTAAAGAAGAAAATTCCTGAGGGCTGGGGGCTAAGACTCCAGACAGTGAAGCTTGGGAGGTAGTGGGATGCAGTAATGGCTTTGCAGGCAGGAACTTACGTAGAAACTAATCCCATGATGTTTTTAAAATACATGTCATTTATTGTGAGCCAGTCATTCAACAAGCTTTTCCCCCTCCCAATTAGATATGAAATAAAAGCTGTGGTATTGATGAACATTGGTAGTGTATGTCTTTAACCGCACACTAAGGAGGCAGAGGCAGGCGGATCTCCATGAATTCAAGGACAGCTTGGTCTACAGAGCAAGTTCCAGGACAGGTAATGTTACACAGAGAAACCCTGTCTAGAAAAGTCAAGTTCAAAAAGAAAAGCTACTATGGAAATTTATTTACAACTTTGTGAACATTAATCAATAACATAAACATTTTGATTGGTAACATTTACATCGTACTTTCTAAGTACAAATTGAGTCGTTTCTATTGACAGAGAGAGCACCATGCATTCACCACATTTTTGTTGTTCTGCTGTGCACTGTGATGGCCAATTGTAGTAAGCATTACACTGCAATGGCATCATGTGGGTGGTGAGAATCCTAGCTCACTCAACATTCTTCAAGGACATGTCATCATCAACTGCCATAGACTCGTCCTTTCTATCTCACCCTAATTTTCTATACTTTGTCCAACATTTTCTTGGCTTCCATATTCTTCACCTCATCCTCTGCTAACCTCCATTATACCATCTCTGAGATGGATCTTTTAAAGGTGTCACATATGCTTTTCTCTGCCTATCTTATTTCACAAGAATCTGTCCTCTGGCTTGATTTATATTGCTGAAAAACGATATAACTTATTATTTTTAAAGGCTTAGCACTCCACTCTATATGCTGACTAGTTTTATGTCAACTTGAAATAAGCTAGACTCATCTGAGAGAAGGAAGCCTTAATCAAGAACATGCTTCCATAAGATTGGAGTGTAGGAATGTCTGTAGGACATTTTGTTGTTGTTTGTTGTTGCTGTTGTTAAGCGTAGAAAACATCTCATTGTAGAAGCTGTAGTACATCACAGTGTGTCCCACAATACACCCCTCTGTCCACACATCTTCACTTTTGAATGTTCATTGCAATGAGTCATTCATTGGTCTGGTTAGGGGTCTCTGGCTTCTGTGGCGCCATCAATATTGAATCCTCATTGGAACTCCTCCTGGTTATCATGTTGTTGCGCTGTGTCATTGAGACCCTGCAGCTTTGGAGCCACAGGACCAGCCCTTTCACATGTCTCAACTATTCACAAATAAGAAAGATTTGGAGTGGGCCAACTCTGTGCCCTGGGTCTGGGCCTGGGTGGTAGCTGAGCTGGTCAGCCCACCAGATCTCCCTTATAACACCACCAGGGTGAACTCTTCAGCACTGCTCTGGCTAGGCCACCCAATACCACCATCAGCAGGAGACAACAGGGTCAGCTCTCCTGCTCTCATGCCCTTGGGACCAGCTTACCCACAGTCATGCCTCCCAAGCCAGATCCAATGTGTCCATCAAGATTTGGGGCCCACTCTCCCATCGTGGGTTGGTCCCTGGGTCCTGAGGCTACTGGTCCTGGGTTCTATATGAAAACAGGCTGAGCAAACCATGAGGACCAAACCATTAAGAAGCACTCCTCCATCACCTCTGCATCAGCCCCTGTCTCCAGAGTCCTGCTATGTTTCATTTTATGTTATGACTTACCTTCAATGATGTACAGTGATGTGGAAGCATAAGCCAAATAAACCCTTTCCTCCCCAAGTTGCGTTGGTCATGATGTTCATCACATAAGTAACCCTAACTGAGACAATGTCTTTATATAGATACACCATGTTTTCTTTTTCCATCCATTCTTTAAGGGGCACATAGACTGATCCTATTCCTTGGATGTTATCAATAATACTATAATGAGTATTAAAGAGAAGATATTGTAGATATATGAACTTCATTTGACATATGTATATGTGTAAAATTAGAATGATAGTTCTAATTTTAATCTTTTGTAAATCTTCAATGACAGTTATACTAATTTCCATCCCTGTCAAGAACCCATAGCTATTACCTTTTCTTTGTATACTAGTTAACACCAGTTATCTTTTAACTTTTTGTTAGTAGTCACGCTTGCTAGAGTTACTAGCATTATTGTGGTTTTGATGTTCATTACCTTAGTTTTATTTATAGTGAAGCAAGCACTTGTTTCTACAAATCTATTGGCAATTTGTCCTCTCTGGAGAAGTGTATTTAGATCATAACATATTTTATGAAGTACTTTAGTTACTATTTCTTGCCATTGAGTTGCTATAGATTTTGGCTGTTAATCCATGTATAGTTTTAATGTCTTTTTTTCATTCTATAGACTTCATCTTCACATTGCTGGCTATTTCCCGTGCTGGGCAGAAGTGTTTTGATTTATCTGCTCTTAACTGTTTTCGCTTTTTGCTGTCTGTGCATTGGGGTCACATCCAAATAGTCAAAGTCCAGATCAGTGACACCAAACTTTCTCCTGTAGCCTTAAGTAATATCATAGTTTTGATTTTATACTTAAAAAGCTTCCGTTTTGTTTGACTTTTGCATATGTTATGAGATCAAAGCTTCATTTCAATCTTTTCCATGTGACTATTCAATTTTCCTAATATCTATTAAACAGATTACATCCCCCCCCTATTGCTGTCCTTGGTGTCTTTGTTAAAAATCAGTTTGTTTTAAATGTGTAGCTTTATTTCTGGGTCATCTACTATAATCTGTTGGCAGATATGTCTGCCTTTATGTCAAATTTGTGTTGTTTTGTCTGATTTGTAGAGGTTTGAATCTGGCCCTTTTGAGTTCCTGCGTTGGACATTTAGTCCTCGGTGTAGCAATGGTAAGAAGTGATGGGACTTAGCAGATAGGGCTTGGGGGACGTCACTGTAGGAACTGCCCATCAAATCTCCTTGACCTCATGCGCTCCTCTAGAGATACTTGCCGTAAGAGCAAGCTTGTCTGCAGAGTTGCTCTGCCGCTTTGCAATAGGGCTTCTTTCTCCCACAAGTGTCCCGCTCTTGTGATGTTATCTTATGTCACGTCCTTGCCAGAGTTGAGAAAATCCTGCCGATATGCAGAACTGGGAGGAGACACTTTCCCCCACACTTTTGTACTTTTTTCAATTTCTTTCATTGATGGTTTACAGTTTTTTAGTATAGGGATCTTTCTCCTCCTTGACAAATAAATTCCTAAATATGTGATTATTTTGTGGCCACAGTAAATGTGATTCTTTTAGTGTTTCCTCCCATGTGTAACAGTGTATGTACATGCTATTTATTTTTATATAGTGACTTGGTGGTCTGTAACTTTCTTGAATTTGTTGGCTCTAACAGTCCCCACTGCCCAATGCAATGTGTCAGGGCTTTCTATTTATATAAGGTCATACTTACAAACAGAGACAACTTAACTCTTTTCAAATTTGGATGTCCTCTCTCTTGCCTAATTGCCCAGGCTGGGACTAGCACTCTAATGGTAGTGCAAGAGTGAAACCTTCTTGCCTTTTTCAGGAGAATGTTTCCATTTCCTTGCTGAATGTCACACCATCTGCGAGGATATCACCTCTGTTGTGTGGGAAGTACTTTGTCTCTACACCTAACTCATTGAGAGATGTTGTGGTGCAGGGATGTCAAATTCTGTCAAATACCTTTTCTGTACATATTAAACTGCTGGTGAGGTTCTTTTGTTCTGTTGACATGGTGTATCTTGTCTACTGAGTGGCCTGTGTTGAACCACTCTGGGATACATCTCCCTTGGTCATGATAAATAAGCCTTTTCAAGTGTGGGTGATTTTTTTTCAGTTTTAAAGATTATTTATTATATGTGTGTGGTGGGGAGAGAGATATGGCAAGCCTGACTCAACATAAATGCAAAGGTCAGAGGACAATTTGTGGAAATTGGCTCTCCTTCCACCATGTGGGTTCTGTAGTTAATTGGGCTTAGCGGCACATACCTTTACCTGCTGAACCATCTTGTGGGACTAGTGTTGTTGGGCTTAATTTTCTATTTTGTTGGGACTTTCTATGTTCATCAGAGATATTGGGTTGTAGTTTCTATTTTCTCTCTCCTTTCAGCTCTCCCCTTGCCATTTGCAGCACCTCCCCGACCTGTCATTGTCCTCTTAGATAGTTTTTGGTGTCAGGATAATGTTTGCCTCATGAATGATTTTGAAGTATTCCATTCTTCTAAATTTTCCCAGGGATTTCACAAGAATTGCTATATCTGTTGTGTTTGGTTTTGTTTTTTGCTTGGTTTGGTTTGGTTTGGTAGAAGTTAGCAGAGAGGCCATCAGATATCTCTAGATTATTTTGTTTGGTTTGGTCTCGTAAAGACTCTCTACACTGGCTCCTTGCCCAACTGGTTATTCTGTTCAGATTTTTCATCTTATAAGTTGATTTTGGTAAGTTTCATATATTAAAGAGTTTTCACCTGAGTTTTCTCCATTTCCCCTAGCTAAGTGTTTCTTGATTTTATCTTTTTAACTCTTCAACTCATCCTCTCTCTTGCTTCCTTCATTCTACCCTGATCTTCCTTTTCTTCTTTCTCCCAACTTTGGGCTTAGTTTACTCTTGTTTTAATTTTTTACACTGAAATGTATTGATAGTTGATGTTTCTTTTTTCTGTTTCTTTTTTTTTCTTTTTGGCTCTTTGAGACAGGGTTTCTCTCTGTAGCCTTGGCTGTCCTGGAACTCACTCTGTAGACCAGGCTGGTCTTGAACTCAGAAATCTGCCTG
Source organism: Montemys delectorum (assembly GCA_019843815.1). NCBI lineage: Eukaryota > Metazoa > Chordata > Mammalia > Rodentia > Muridae > Montemys > Montemys delectorum. The sequence continues at coordinate 19,230 of JADRCD010215926.1, read as the reverse complement.
CCTCTGCCTTCCAAGTGCTGGGATTAAAGGCATGAGCCACCACTGCCTGGCAATGTTTCTTTTATCAATGAAGGCATCTATTTCCATAAGCTTGCCTCTCAGAATTTCTTTTGCTAAATCCCAAAGATTTTGACATACTGTGTTTTAAATTTTGTTTGTTTTTAAAATCAAATTTCTCCTTTAATTTCTTCATTGACCCATTTCTAATCTTATAATACTTTTGTTAGAAAATATAATTGATATGAGCTCAATCTTGTCATATTTGTTAAAAAACAAAACAAAACAAAACAAAACTTCTCTGAGGCCTAATGTAACCTATCCTGGAGAATGTTCAAGAAGAATGTATATTTTTGAGCCACTGGCTGGAATATTCTGTGAATGTCTTTTAGGTCTAGTTGGCTGGGATTGTAGTTCCACACAATTCTTTCTTGTTAATTATCTGCCTATTGCTCTTATGTCTATGCTATTAAAGTCTGTCATTATTGGTCTGCAATCTACCTCTCCCCTTACAGACTGGCTTTAGGTGGGAATACTTTTCAACAGTAAGTCTATCCAGATATTTCAAGTAATCCCTTGTCCCTGGACTGTGATGGCCATGGTGGTAGTGGGGTTGTCTTAAGCATGGCCTTCCTGTGGCTAAAAAACGCTGAGACAGAATCGAGGGCCTGCTGATGCTGACACAGTCTAAGGGTGCGGTTGAGTGTCTGAGGCTACCAAGGTTTTAAGACAGCCCGAGGCTGTGGTGATGTGGCCAGATTGACTTCATTTTGTTGAAGTTTTAGTTTCTGCCTGAAGCCAAGACAGATCTGAGATCACAGTCGATTGGTGCAAGCCAAGGAATCAGTACCCATGGGACACACCCAGTGATACCTTTGCAGTATCATGCCCCTGGTATCTGGTACTATGCTGATCTGAGTTTGAGAGGGGAGATGTGAGTGATGTGAAACTTCAGATCCTACCCTCTTCAATGTCTCTTTACTTATTGTCATCCTACAAGCATGACTATACTCCAGTCTCTCACCCAGTTTCTTAACTCTTGTAATAGTATCTTTATACGTGGAAAGAGGCTCAAATCCGTGTTTCTAAGGGGAGTTAACTGGGGAGCTTAATGCTGCGCTGTTGCTCTGCCTTTCACATTCCAATTTCTAGAAGATTTTGACGGACTTAGCTAATGCAATTGCGTGGTTTGTGAGCACAAAGACTCTCCGGCAACTGCAATGATAAAGGAATCTTGTTCTAAAACAAGATTAGTGGCATTATAATTCAGGGATGGTTAACACAGTCTATGCTCACTAGTCTTCTAAATCTCCACAAAGTATTTTGTTTTGTGAGGTATTTGAAGAATGAGCAAGAAAGTAAGGACAGCAGAGGAAATTTATAGAACAGTGTAGACCAGATCTTAGCTTATATATATACATATATATATACACACATATATATATTATATGTAAATATATATTACAACACTATCTTAGCTAACATATATACTACCTTACAAAAGTATCACATTGTTTGAAGAGAAAATTGTTTCTTCTAGTAATTTCCTTTCATAATTAAGCATTACACTGAGGAAAGAGAGCTTTGCAGGTCAGTTTGACTCTCAAAGCAAAAACCAAAATGAACAAACAAAAACAAACAAAAAGAGAAGTCAAACTTGATAACAACAATTCACATACTATCTCAGAATAACAGACTGTCTGCTGTACTTTTAAATGACAAAGTTCATAAATTTTCAATAAGCTACGCTTATGGAAATTAGAGGGATCTAAATACTACTGTTAAAACTGCAAGCTTCTGCAGTTTCAAGTAATACTATGAGCAATCTGTTTAATGAGCATCTTTTATCACAGTTGCCTTTTTGAGTCCCACTAGGCAGTTGCTTCATTCTTTTCCTTATCTATGCAGAGACACTGCCTGGCACTTGTGAGCACTGTTACCTGGTTCTGCCTCTTCTTTCTAGTTAATATTTTAAAAGATTGCTACAGATCTTGCTCTCGGTTTCAAGATTCCTTAATTGTAAACCACCCCCACTCCTGTCTTTTTCAAAAGCATCCTATGCTGTAGGCTAGGCTAGCTTCAAATGCCTGAAACTCAGAACAATCCTCTTGCCTCTGCCTCCCAAGTACTGGAATTATTGATGTGGGGCACCACGCCTGTCTCCTTCTATTTTGTAAATTTTAAATTAAGGTCATGCCAAAGGTCTGAGAAGAGGAAAATTTTCCTTTATGCATATACTTGGTGTCTTACTAAATACCTTGGCACTTTCCCCCCTACCTTCCAAAAGACTGAAGATAGAGAGATAAGAAACCCATGACTAGTCTCAGTTCTATGAGTTTGTTTAAAACAGGATCAAACATTGCTTCAGGTAGAGCCTGAGACCTGCCAGTTCTTGCAAGGATTTGTATGCCACAGTACTCACTCTGGCTCCAACAACAGGAGTTGCCTACAGCCAAGTACCTGAATTATCTTTCTTCAGTGTTCCTGGCTTGACCTTGTCATAGTAGAAAGCTAGCAAAGAATAGACTATCCATTTGCATATATGTGGTTTAAAAAACTAGCAGAGGTGCATAAAATGCAAAAGAAATCAAAATTTGCCCCCAAGATTTCTGTCTAGTTGAAAAGACATGATACATTTGTGAAACCAACCAAAAGGAGTAATTAGGAATACAAACCACATCCTGAGACAGCATGGGAAGGGGTAGGACATGAGTGGTTCAGCTACTGAATGAGAATGAGGAACAAGCCACCACAGACTGGTCAAATCAGCACTCGAATATGTCTAAAAGGTACTTTGTGTGATGAAAAAAAAAATACTTGTCCTTATCACTTCTGAATTAAATGCAGCATTAGCAACGGTAACTAATCGTAGAACTTGTTCGTTACATGAGTTACAAGTGTTCAGTATTGATTGCCTAAAGCATGCCAAGTATCTATTAGCCTTTCACTGTTACTCCATGAATACTTCCCCTCTCACACTGGCAGTGCAGGCAGCATAATATTTCAAGGTTAAAACTCTTTACCAGTCCAAACTCTTGCATATGTATGCATGTATGTATTTGTATATGTATGTGTGCTCATGTGGGTACACATGTACATGCATGTGGAGGCCAGATATACCATTCCTCAGGCGCTGTCAATCATGCTTATAGAAACAGGGATTCTCAGTGCTACCTGAGTGGGTTTTGCTGGTGGCCTGTGCGTGCCTAGGATCCTCCTGCTTCTATCTCCCCAGTGTTGGGGTTACAAGTACATGTTACCACCCCAAATGATACTTTTAAGTGCAACACACTCATTATTATTAGTTAACATAATCACTACCCTCATATTCAATACAGAAGCTTATCTCAAAAAGACAAGTTGCATTGAAATTTAAATGATAGATATCCCTTGTGTTAACATGTATGGTTAAAATGAAAAATTATTACAGACTCAAAGGTTATGGAAGATCTTACAAAGGAAGGGGAATATAATCCAATTCTCTCTCTCTCTCTCTCTCTCTCTCTCTCTCTCTCTTTTCCTTCTTTCTTTTATAAAGGTACTCAAGAGGAAATTCTTCTCAGGAAAGAGAAAACCAGTTAAGAAAAGCTAGGAAAAGAAGAATACCTATATATATATTTGGGAAATGTAGGTGGTGGCCAGTTTGGTTAGAATAAAAGCTTTTGAAGAGGGTCTGTGGCTATGAGGTGGATGTAGTGGACAGCACCACCTCTCTGGTTTCATCTCCTACACATTCCCTCTCAGCCACCCTTCTCTTTCTTGCTAGGTCTCAAACCCACCAGACATTCCTTAGTCTCAAAGTCCTGGAACTTGCTATCCCTTCTATTACAAATGCTTTCTATCACATGATTATGCCTTTGAAATCTCTCTTCTGATGTTATCTGTGCCTTAATGAGGCCTGCTCTGATCACTTTTATAGTTATAGACTTCCCTTACACACCACATTCTTTTATAGAATTTACTACCTTCTAAGTAGAATGTAACACAGAAAATCACATTGAGGTGAAAAAAAAATTTTTTTTAGATCCCAGGAAAGACCATGCAGAGAAAAACAGAAAATGGTGTAACATGCACAGTGATGTGAATGAAGGTAAATCTTAAGGAAATTAATGCAAGAGATGTGTGTACTTTAGGTTTTCCCATGGGAGAATCCCATCAGGGACTTAGAGTGAGGTCATCTGCCTTATAGAGGACTATGGTATCAAAATGCATTGTGGGGAATTGGTATATTTTAAAGAGAATATTAAAAGTTTTAATCTTATTTTGTGAATGATAGAATGTGAACATTGAGAATATGGAAGAGGGGCCAAGACACAGGAGTTTCTGCCCTGTTCTTTCTTCTGTTATCCTCCTCTTTCTATGCTGCTCTGTGCTATGGAGGCTACCCCTGTAAACTGTCTCATCAGAGCTCCCTTGGCAGGAACAACAGCCTGGATGATGGCAGGAGATAAAGATGCATGCTTGCTACTTCTCCTTTTAACTTGGGAGTGTGTTTTGTTGATGTCTGCATCTCCCTACAACCATGATGGCTGTTGCATGGGCCCTACAACACCTTTAGGCATCTAATTGACATTCTGTTCTCTCATCCTTCATCCTTAGAGCTGTCAAAAGCTCCCTGTGGTTGTTTGTCTCAGGATTTATCACTGTCTTTTGTTCCTTTGGCTTCTTTTGCATTCTCTTAACAATAGTCCTTTCATGAAAATAAGCAAACAACTTAATTTGAATCATTCAGGGACAAACTGTTCCCCCACAGGGACATGACTACTGAAGAGAAGTTAGGATTACAGACTTCTAAATCTTAGAACTGGACAATATTTATGTCACCCACAAGAGAAATCAGAAAATCAGAAAAGAGATGTCAATTTTGAGAAATAAAGGAAATTTTAGGGTATTGGATGGATTTTGTTTAAAGCCAGAAGTCTAATCATTATGCATATACACAATGGTAGATTGTTTAGGTAAGACAAAATCATATAGTACTTGTTGGTCTAATAAACAGCAAGATTTTAGTCTTTAAGAATGAGAGGCAATCATTGCAGGTTGTAAGTGGTCATTTTATGTGACATATGGGGAATACTTGTAGCATGCTTGTGGGGACACTAGAGGCCACTACAGTGGTCTAGGGCACGGGATAGAAAGAAGCACAGAGATGTAAGATATAGTTGAGAGTTTGGACAGTGAGAGTTTGGTGATTAGGTGGATGCCACAAGGAGAAAGATGGTCTGGAGTATACTAATGGGTTTGCCTTCAGCAAGTGTGTGAATGTGTTTACAGTTACTGATGTGAGAAAAATAGGGGGAAGCTAATTTACAAGTGAAGGCAGGACCCTAAGATAATTCTTAGATTGGATTTAAAGGGCTCAGAAAAATAATAACTTCCATTATACCAGTAATTGTTGTTTATTAGTGTGAAAGACCTGAGAATATGGGAAGAAAAAAATTAAAGAGGGCTGGGGCTGGAATGAAGTAGTGCACACTTTCACTTGTCCTCTTCAGTGGGTTCATATGGGCAGTGTTTAATTCTCTCAGCAATATAGAATGGTCATATGTGTGCCATCCAATCCATGACAGTCAGTTATAAGGCATGGGGTATCCCAATGTACAGTGCCCAGCCTGGGCCTGGGCCTGTATAACCCTCAAAATTCAACCCAGTACTCACTTCCAGGCTTTACCAAGACACAACTCAGATCTCAGCTCTTCAGATTAGGCAACAGCACAGTCCTGAAGACCTTTTGAATCCATGGGGCCGTTGCTCTAGTCTGTTGCGTTAACCATTTACTAAACCAAGGAAAAAATCAGAATTTCTGGCTTACCAATTTTTTTAGATTGAGATTCTTTTTACATAATCAGAGGGAAATTTCAGGAGATATGATCAAGTTTTCATTGAATACTAAGTATTTAAACCTCAAGATGGGACTGGAAAGATGGCTCAGTGGTTAAGAGCACCAGCTGCTCTTCCAGAGGTCCTGAGTTCAATTCCTAGCAACCACATGGTTGCTCATAATGAGATCCAATGCCCTCTTTTGACATTCATACATACATGCAGACAGAGCACTCATATATAAAATATGTAAGTAAATAAAATTAAAAATAAAAGAAAATTGTCAAGATGAGATGTGATTACTTAGGGAGAAGTTCCATGCTAAAGAGACAATTTCTAGCAAGTTTTCTATTAACTAGAATCTAGGAGAGAAAAACATGAGAGTATAAATGATAGTAGAAGGAAACATTGGATCATGGTAAGATCCAAGAGAACAGAAAATAATGGGAAGTCACCTGAATTGAATGCTAATGAGATGTGTCAATAAAACACGATATGTTCTCATTCAGTAACAAAGAAGAACAAAATTTGATGGAAATGAATTTCAATCATGTTAAATGAAAATAAACCAAGTTTAGTATTGAGTTTTTTCCTCTTGTGAAGTGTTTATATTTAAATAAAACACAAAAAGAGAAAGAGGCTATGAATGAGAAGAAAGATTCCTTTTCTAATTTGCTTTTCATTGTAATAAACACTATGACCAAAAGCAACCTGGGGAGGAAAAAGACTTATTTGAACTTATATTGAGGGAAGGCAGGGCAGAGTCATCGAAGCAAAAACAGAAGCAGAGACCACAAAGGAGTTCTGCTTACCAGCTCCCTCTTTCTCTTACTTACTCAGCTCCTTTTCTTACATAACTCAGGACCACCTACCCAAGGGTGGCATGTTTCACAGTGGGCTGAACTCTCCCATATCAGTTAGCAATTATGAAAATTCCCTACATGGTGCTAGAGAGATGTTTCACTAGTTACTAGCACTGGTGCTCTTCTAGAGAACCTGGGTTCAACTCAACCAATATAAGTTTACATGGTAGATCACAAGTGTGTATAACTCTAGTCTCATGGGATTTGACACCCCCTCCTAGCCTCTGCAGGCACTAAATAGTGGTGCACAGGCAAACATGAAAGCAAAATACAGATATGCATAATAACAAAGGAAAATTCCCCCACAGGCTTGTCTACAGACCAGTCTCATGGAAACAATTCTATAGCCGAGGGTTCCTCTTCCCAGATATGTAAAGTTGACAATGATGCACTCTAAAATGGGATGAGGAGGTGAGAGGGTAAAGGAATATGTGTGGCATAAAGAAGAAAGTAGTACTAATTATGGAGAAGAGAAAGAACAAGAAGAGCAGTGGAGACAGGTAGGTCTGGAAGACCAGTGGAAAATCAAGGGAGGATAAATTATAATGGTGTCCACAAAAATGCTGCAAGGAAAACCAATACTTGAATTATAGAAAGAAGGTATTTGAGCAAGCCATGGCAAGCCTGTAAGCAACATTCCTCTGTGATGTCTGCTTCTGTTCCCATCTTTCTGTCTTCAAGGTTTCTGCCTCGAATTCCAGCCTTGGCTTCCCTTAGTGATGTACTATAAAGTGTAAGATCAAATAAAGTTCAAAGATCACAAAAGATTTTAGTTAGTTTGTTTTGTTTTTTTAATGTGGTTAACATGGGGGAATCACTTGAGCTTACAGTTATGAATACTCCAGTGCAAAGGAAACAACTAATGGTGCAAAGTGGAAAAAGCAATCGTGGTATTACCATGGGAATCTCACGTGATTGCCTGTCTTTGGGTATCAACAATGAGTCAAAGAAGCTTTCAAGTAAAAGGAAAAAGGGTTTTCTTCTTTTCAATCAGTTCTGCCTGGGCTTTCTGTCTGTATAGAGGTGTGGTAGAGAAGCTATTGTGGTGACTCAGACAAAACAGTGCCCCCACCATATATTAGACCTGACCTCCTAACACGTCAGTCTACTCCAACTTATGCATTTCTCATTTAATTAGTGAAGCTCAGAGGAAGTTCCCCCCAGGTTTTTGAATATTCTTGGAAAATGCCTTGAAGTGAAGGTCACAAAACCCAGCATATGTTACATGCTGATTCCTTCCAGATTTGCCCTTCTCCATGCTTCTCTGAGCTTCCACTGCTTTCTTTCATTACTTCTGTGGCCACCATGAAGAGTTTTTGACGTGTTTTCTCCATTTGCATAGATGCTGCTTCACTTGCCCACTATGACCCTATGACTGTTATGATTGTAAGATTGGCATTGGTGGTTTTCCAGGGGGCACTTAGAGTCTTCTCATGGCTATTAGAAAATTCTACTTGAATGTCAATCTCCTAATTAAGTTTAAGCACATCAGAGAATTAACTTCCTTGTTTCTGTTACAACATGCAGCCGTTCATTCCTACCAGTTTGACACCTGGGGAAGTTGGCCTTATATTCAGCCTAACTCCAGGCTGTCTCCACGGGGACCATACACTTATTTTCAAATGATTCATACCGTCTCTTATCTCCAACTGTAAGTATTGAAAAACATCATTTTTCTTGATATAGTGATTAGTCTCCAATAAACTACTTTAGGTTAGCGAGTATCAGTTAACAAATGAGAGGTTTGTAGTTACTGTATCTCAAGTGTGATTCTCTGAAGTCAAAATGTGTTCCATTTTTCTCTAGAGGGCACGTAACTTTTCAGCACATAACTGAGGTAGAACAGTGATACCTCTCAGCTCAGAGATCACTATGTTCTCTCCCAAGTCCCTCGTAAGCACAGAACAATCTCACATGCCACAACTCTTCCTGTTTGTTTTTTTACGTATAAGCCAATTATTCTTTCCACTCCTCTGGCTATCACATCAACTACCAGGAACAGAGGAAAAATGTGGTCCTAAGTTGCTGGTCTGGATTAATGGACTTTGGCAATGTAAATCAGAGGGAAATGGTAGGGAAAAACAGATGTCAAAAAGAAGTAAACACAGTAGCTCCTTTAGAATAGCAGGCAGGATTATACAATGTAAAACTTTGAGCTCTAAGGAACTCACCACAAATGTAAAAAGACAATGAAACCCAGGCCTTCCAGCCATGTCAGCAAATTGACCTTTCCCATCACATCTGCTATTTACTCAGTAAACGTATCACATAGGTCACAGATAAGTGCTAGTCTGAATTTATTTCATGGGGACATTCCTTGTGGTTTCACGGCTGCTGGAGTGTCAATGGGAAGCCGGGGTTGAAAGGTTATCATTAAATCATGTTTGTGTTAACCTTTCTAGCATGCCAAATGAAAAGGAGTCCCTGGGAAAGCCCAGAAAGCTAGGAGGAAGGAAGGAAGGAAGTAGTTTGTGACTGCTAGCCCTTGGGAAACTGATAATGGAGTTGACTCTGAGCCAGGAGTGGGTGGCGAAGACAAACAGGAAAGCAGCAATATAGAAACAGAAGCAAACTGCTACTCATGGGTTGTTGGTTTTGTATCTAGATTTTGTCTGATTCTTTCTCTTCTGTAAAATTGTAGCTTTTCAAGCAGTAAACCTTTAAAGGAAAAGCCTTTCTCACAAAGGTCTCAGTGGTTGAAAACTTGGCTTCTTCTCTCTGGACTAGACAGAGACTTTTCCTCTATAACGGGAACCACATGTTTACCCAGGTCCCAGTCACACAGCAGTCTCAATGGATCATGTTCTGTTCCCTACTCCTGACAAACAAGATCAAGACACAGGCGTGGGAGCAACCTTTCTGAATTAGACGGTGATGGTACAAACGAAACCCTGGCAGACTGACAAATGAGATTATACAAATTCAAAAGCTTCCGTACAGCAAAGCAAATGATAAGTAGAGTGAAAGCAAGCGACTACTCTTTGTTACTTCATACTGTCACAGAGTGTCTTCACCCCATTACTGTTTAAAGGATGAGCAGTTTCTAAGAATGTTGAGTCATGAGTTGGAGGATATGATGGAGTGCCAACTCTTGAATCCACATAATCACTGTCTCTTCTCTTTTGAACAAGTGTTTGAGACAAATGGTTTACTTATCCTTTCCCTCCTCAAAGCCTGATGAAGTTTTGACGCAATATTTCTGTGTGTTGTCGTAGAGCCACTCTCTGACTGCTGTCCTGTCACCTTAAGACTCTAGTCTATGAGACAGGATATCTACTTCTGTAAGTCTAATTTTGTTAGGGTTTCATTGCTGGGAAGAGACATGATGACCCAGGCAACTCTTATAAAGAAAAACATTTAATTGGGGCTGGCTAACAGTTTCAGAAGTTCTGTCCATTATCATCATGGCAGGAAGCATGGCAGTGCATAGGCAAACTTGATGCTGGAGGGGCCAAGAGTTCTACATTTTGATCATCAGGCAGCAGAAAGACTGTGTCACACTGGCCAGATTTGAGTATATATGTGAGACCTCAAAGTCCCACTTCCATGGGCCACACTCCCTAATCGTGCCACTTTCCATGGGCCAGGCATATTCAAACCACCACCACAGGCTCTCCCCCTTGGGCTAACAGTGCTGTATACTGAGGACTACCTCACTCGGCTACTTCTACCAATAAGCTTTAAGACAATGAAGCTGCAGTTACTTAGGCTAAGCCAATTTTTCAGCATACCTCTCCTATTCATTAATGCATTTGGATTGTAAAAGTCATCCTGTAGGGAGTTGATTTGTTAAATCATATGGTCACTGCGACTCATGTATTTTTGTTAAATTAGACTTGGAGTATTCAAGTCTTTAACATGAAAAAGTAACAAAAGGCCTCAGCAAATTACAAGAAAACCAGGAAGAATAGGAAATATAAAAATGCTTTTTTATAATTTCATTAAAATTTATATCGATATTCTCTCTTAAGAAAATAGAGAAATTTAAATCAGGAACATGAAAAGAAATTCTCCTCTAAAAATAAGCAACAAAAAAGACTTTTATATTTTTTAAAAACTAGCTAATGGTTATGATTTTGAGTAAATCCATACATGATCACTATCTGTAAGTATAGAATAATGAAGGACAGAAATTTCCTCTTCACTCTGTGGACAACTTCCTAGAATATTTAAAACTTCATTGTGCTACTGGGGTCCTCCTTGCATTTCTGTAGGATAGAGTCTATGAGATGTGACATTCTGTCTTTGGTGAATGTGGAGCCATTCACTGGTACATAGTTCTCCAACGTCAGGTCACACCCTTGGAGGAAACTGACTTTCCGTCCCAAGAAATCATCAATTGTCCATAGCTCCTAAATAATGGATGAAGACTCATGAAACTTCCATCCTCCAAGCTAAAATGTGGACTAACTTGATCTTGGGCAGTTATATTCTTGATTATTTTATCCACAAGTACCTAAATATCACAAATATGTGTTTCTGGTGTGCTGCTTGACAGAATTCTAATCATTCTAGGTATTATGGTTCAAAAATATTTTCTTCCATCTAATCTAATCTAATTTAAAATTAATAATTGTGATAACTAACCTTCCCCAAGTAAATGTGTCTTGTTAGATATTTATACTGATGGTTGTTTTGAAGTGTCACTCTGTTCTTGACTTACACAGAGTCCTTTCAACTGATAACTACAACAGCTAGTAATTTAAGTGGCATCTAGTGAGGTGTGTAGTTATGGAGCTGATCAAGAAGAAGGTGAGATCTCAGGTTTTCAGGATCATCTGAGATCTTGAATGAAAATCAAATTTTTAAATTAAACATTTATCATATATTAAATATAGATTATACCTATGTCTATATATCTTAAGTTTTAGAACTCTAGAGGCAAAGGGTACCTTCTCCTTGATAATGGAGTCAGTTCATATCTTCTTTTGTGGAACTTTCAATACTATTTTGTCTATATATGATACATGTGGAGGTGGTAGGAATAGGAAAGATAAGAGGACAATTTATCTTTTTTCTAGTCAAATTTTTAAGACTCATAAACTTTAGCAAAAACCATCTCTTTATCCCAATGTTTATCCAACTCATTCAAAGAGGGAAAAATTGAATGTATGTATCTTGAAAACTATGAGGTCAATGACTAAATAAAAATACTGTGTCATATTAGCTAAATAAGAGCCAACTTAAAAGTTGCAATCAAATTACTACTATATTATATTCTTCTGAGAGATGCCGTTGTAGTTATTGTGGCTATAAAGTAAGTATGGTTGCTAACTCAGAATTTGCAATTCAATTTTGACTGGAGACAAGATTAGCATAGATGAAATCTAAAATATCAAACAAGTAATAATGTAAGAGATAGCATAAGTCAATGGTATTGATGGTTTTGTCATTAAGTGATGGAAGATTAAATGGGCTAATGTTACCTGGAACAGTGCTAAAAACCAAAAGCAAGTTAACATTTTATTAAATACTTTCCGTATTTGATTCATAAATTGATTTATACATTTTGATCATAAGAAAAAACATTTTAGGCGATGTTTATGACCCTAAAATTGTATGAGTGAATTTTAATCAATAAAATGTTTCACTTATGTAGTTTAAATAATTAATGTTTCCCCTTTTCCTGAACAAGTATATTTCCTGATGGTCCTTTAGAGTTCGTAGGCAGTAACTATGTGTTAGAAGTTATATATTGTAATTATTTGGAGTTTTCTGAAATTCTGGCCTACTTTATCTTCTTACTGAGAGCCATGCATATATCCACCATCAAGATCTGGACTATGACCATTTCTCAGTTTCCCAAAGACTACTAGTTATATAAGCAGAATAGGTGAACATCAACCTACTAACAATTGAGAGGCATGTTTAAATAAATATGTTCCACAATGCTTTCTTCAGTCTGCAATACCCACTTTTCAAATAATTTTAAAAGACACGAATTTGAGACATTTAGAAAGAAATATGCAGGTGATACAAGGACCCTGTGTGTGGATATTTGAATCTGAAAGGTCCTACATAGGCTATAAAATTAAATTAAATAAATGGAATCCAATTTAGCAAAAATAATTTAATCTTTAATGTTGATTAATTTAGGTTCCAAGTAAATAAATGTTCATAGACCTTAAAGTAAAGCAGGGATTATAGGGTTCAGATCTAATTAGGTAAATTTATGTGATCAGGAGACAACACAAATTAATAGATTCTTCTGCTTAAATTAGCTTACCACAGACAGGATACACAATTGAGCCATTGCTGAATTCTCTCCTAGTATATCACATTCTAAAAATTTATATGAAGTTAAGTTAATGTGGAGTGCTCTCTTTAATCTTAGATAAAAGGCATTAAATGAACGGGAGATGATGGTACACACCTTTAGTCCTAGCACTCAGGAGACAGAGGCTGGTGGATCTCTACGAGTTTCAGTTCAGCCTGATATACATAATGAGTTCCTGGACAGCCAAAGCTACTCAGTAAGATCCTGGATCAAAAAAGAATTTTTCTTTAAATAATGCATTAAGTGTTCCCTGCCAGATGACTTGTTTATAGGGTACCAGAAGGCACAAAGCAAATTTCCAAATGAGGGCAGCAACTAACAGTCCTACCCAGTTACAAACCCCCAACAATGACTGTCCCGGTTTAGCTACCTGCAGCCACACAAACTAGATCTCCTGAAAGAGAGGCGGGAGCCTGGAAAAAATATATAGGGGAATCGGGCTGTGAGAAGAATGATGAAACCAAGTCAAAATTCTGATCAAGGTCTAGCTTTACTTAGGAACATCACGTATATAAATACATTTCAGAAAATGAAATCAAGTCTCTGGACGCCAGAATCTCATAGGGCCATTAGCACTTGTTGCTAGCAGAAACTCGCCAGGCAGGAATGCTCAGCATCTCAGTGGGTGGTGGCTCCTAGTGGGAACTTTGAGGGGGGGAGGGAGGGAGAGAGAGACAGAGACAGAGAGACAGAGAGATAACAAACAAAAGAGCTTTGTTTGTCTCACCCTAGGTCCTCGAGCCGCTTGTGGCAAAGGCAAGTTCTGAGTCAGCAGGCTTTTGGCTGGGGAGAGGTCACAGTTCCTCCTTGCTTATTAAAAATTAGCTGGACTGGGGCATAAAATATATTTATGCACCATAGTCCTGCCTGAGAATTATGGTGGCTTGGTGGCCCCGCCTGCCTTAGATATAGATATACTAGTCTTTCCCTTACCCGTCTTGGAAATCACATGCAGCTAATTTGTGTGTATTTGCACAAACCGGGCCTTTTAGTGTCTATTATTAATAAACATTGCCTCTTGGCACATGACTCTGTCTTAGGTTGGTGAAAGCCATAAATTCAGTGATACGTCCTTGACTGCAGGTCCTCACAGCACACCTTTTTCCCATACAGACCAAAGCCACGACATGCATATACAATCTTTTCTTTTTCTCACGATGAATAATTGCCACATAGAGCATCTCTGAAGTCCAGCGTGGAGCAGAGTCTGTATGTCTGCAATGAACCTGCTTGAGATAAAAGCTCAAAAGTTTAAAAATGGCAAGCTTTACATTATCTTTGGGGATGTCCCAGGCACTCAGTTCAGTTACAAATTAGCAATACTCAGACCCAAGGTCTGGCCTCCAGGTGTAGGGGAGAGGGGAAGGAGGCGATCTGAAAATAACAAAGGGATTGTTGACTCTCAGGAAAGTACTGGAGGCTATTTTGCTGACTAAAAAGGAAAAAATTTTTCAGCCATAATTTTAGTTAGAAGCATGTTTACTGAAAAGACTCTGGACCTGCATCCACCTGACAAACTAATCTTTCAGGTAGCCATTGTGCTCTGTCTTCTCTCTGTGAAAAGATACACACAGAGCCTCTTCCCCAAATTAAAACGAGGTCTGGACCATGCCACGTGTTAGTAAGTGTATCTCGGCATTTCACCATGGCATAAGAACTGGAAGTGTGTGGATGTCAGTGGTAGTCCACGGCAGACTGACCTTTGCCATTAGTCTTCAAGAAATTTAAAACAAATACAACAAAAGCAAGATGTGCTTTTGGAGATTTAGGAGGATATAATTCTCCTCCTTTTGTTTTTACAAGCCAATTTTTCTGAGTGTGGTGTGCACGTTCAACAATTCCTTGTCCAATTGGGTTATAAGGAATTACAGTTTTATGTTCAATACCAAATTCTTTACAAAATGATATAAAATTTTTGCCAGTATAAGCTGGCCCATTATCTGTCTTAATGACTTTAGGTAATCCCATAGCATTAAAGGCTTGTAATCAATGGTCAGTTACATTTCTAGAGACTTCTGTATGTAGAGAAGCAAAAAGGAATCCTGAACAAGTGTCAATACAGATATATATATATATATATATATATATATATATATATATATTTCCAAATTCTGCATAATGAGTTATATCCATTTGCCAAATATGATTAGGCATAAGGCCTCGTGGACTGACTCCTAAATGGGGAACTGGGGATAATGTAATGCAGTTAGGACATTGTTTTACAATCACCCTTGCTTGCTCCTTGGTGATCTTATGTCAGAGCCTTAAGGTATGGCTAGAAAGATGAAATTTATCATGATCACGTCTAGCCAGTGCAACAGGATCTGAAACTAAGGCTTCTTCTATTAGAGCTCTGTCAATGCAATCATTGCCTACAGCTAAAGGTCCAGGAAGACCAGAATGAGCTCATATGTGGCCAATATAAAACAGACTTTTTCAAGCAAGAATGACATTTTGCTATTTCGAAAATAGAGATCCTGCTGTTGTATTAAAATTAAACATACCACATGTTTCCAATAAAGGAACAGATTAGGCTACATATAAGTTATCAGTAAAAAGATTAAAAGTGTCATTATTCACAGTCTGAAAAACATTTAATATTGCAGTCAATTCCACTAACTGAGCTGAGAGGCCAGGAGTCTCTATGACTACCTGTTGATTATTCATGATACCCAGCTCATCCTTTAGAAGAGCTGTCAAAAATCAAAAATCAAAAGAGCATTACTCAAAGGCTGTAAAGATGTCATGTTAGGAAATATTACCTATGTACATTTAAAAATTTTATCAACCTATCTTGACGATTATCTATAGCTCCTTCAAATCCTATCTTAGCAAGCAACCAATCTGTGCTATGCTGTTTCAGCCAGGCATCTTGGTCTACAGTAAAAGGCTGAATAATGATGTCTGGCTCCCTGCCAAAATAAGTCAGCGCCTGCTTCCTTCCAAGTAAAACCATATGAGCCACTGCCTCATAATATAGTAGGATATTACGTTTAGGAGATATCCTTGAATGTATCCACATAAGAGGAGCTCTTTGCCACAACAATGTTGTAGGTGCATGAGTTGTGTTAAAAATCAACAAATGTAAGAGTAAAGAATAATCTATATAAGAAACAAATTGATTTTTCAATAGCTCTTTCCACTTGATATAAAGCCAATAATTCTTCTGGAGTTAAAAATATAGGGGAGGTAGGATCAGAACTCCCACTAAGAATATCAAATAAAGGTTTCAATTCTCCTATAGTAACCTTTAAATAGGGGTGAAACCAATTGATATCACCTAACAATTTTTGAAAATCATTTAAGGTTTTTAAACTGTCCCTGCAAATAACTATCTTTTGGGAGGAAACAGCTTGCTCTGTAAGTCTAAAGCCTAAATAATTATAAGGATCCTGAGTTTGTACCTTTCTGGAGCTATTTGCAGTCCTTTATCAGCTAAGGCATGTTGTAAATCTCTATAGCATAAAAGCACATCCTGAGTTTTTTTTCCTGCTAATAAAACAGTAGTGGGCGATATATATCATTGACCATTGTTGTCTCACAGGCTCAATGGCTTGTGCCACACAAATGGGACTATTAGTCATGCCCCGAGGAAGGACTGTCCATTGATACCTTTCAATAGGTTCCTTAAAATTAATAGAAGGAACACTGAAAGCAAATCTCTCACAATCCTCAGGGTGTAAAGGAATAGTAAAGAATCTACCACTTTTTTTTTTAACTTTTATTACATTATGATGAGAAAAGTTACATGATTTCAATTTGTCTACCACTATTTTATAATATCCTTTAGGAATAGCAATTAGAGATGAAAGTCCAAGTTGTAAAGCTCCCATAGCTACCATGGTTTCATTAACCTTTCTTAGATCTTGTAACAATCTCCATTTACCAGATTTTTTTCTTGATAACAAATATTGGCATATTCCAAGGAGACTGAGATTCTTTTAGATGCCCTGCGCCTAATTGCTCCTGCACTAGCAAGGAAGCAGCGTCTATCCTTTCTGTAGATAAAGACCACTGATTAACCCACACTGGAATATTATTAACCCATTGAATTTTATCAGCATGGGATGCAGGCAAGATAGTGGCCATTACAGAAAATACCCTGAACCTCTACTGCTAGAGTGAGGCTTAGGACCTTCAGATGTTCTAAAGCCTTGTTCTGGCATCTGTTTATTAACTACTTCACTAGGACTACACAATATAAGGCCCATTTACAACAAAAGATCTCTTCCCCAAAAGATAATAGGCAAATTTGACATAACGTAAGGCTGAATTTGTCCTGAATTGCCCTCCTCATCTCTCCAAGTTAAAAGTTTAGAGCTTCGTTTTGGGTTATTGGCATACCCAATCCCTTGGAGGTGAGTAAGTGTATCAGATAGAGGCCAAGTAGAAGGCCAATCATGTCCTCTAATAATGGTTACATCAGCTCCAGTATCTATTAATCCTTCAAAACTTTTTCCTTCAATTATTAATTTAAGGTTAGATCTCTTACTAGTAATAGATTGGACCCAGTATACATCAGAGGAACCAAAACCACTGTGTCCTCTCTCATTTTTAACAAATCTGGAAGGTATCAGATACAAAGGAACTAAAATGAATTGAGCAATTCTCTGATTACTTGGTATAGATATAATAACATGAGGTGAAGCAACCATATTTAATTTCTCGCTCATAGTCATTATCTATAACACCTGGATAAATCTGCAGTCCCTTTACAATCGTACTGCTTCTTCCTATAAGAAGTCCCCAAGTCTCTGTGGGTAAAGGTCCAAAGATTCTGGTAGGCAGAGTTTGAACTCCCATTTCTGGGGTTAATACTGCATGGGTGGTGGAATAGAGATCCAATCCTGCACTTCCTGGGGTTGCCCTGATAAGCTTGAAAACAGATTTCCTTGGCTGGGCAGCAGCCTCATGGCCCCATAAGCTGCTTACTGTTGTTGAATTGGGACCTGAGGCTGGCCCCTCAACTCGTTTCCCCAACAAGGGACGACCTTGCAAGTCTTTCTTGGATGTATATTCTCTGGCCTAGTGTTTATCCCTCCTGCATCGAGGACAAATTCCCGGGGCACTGCCTGACTGCCTACTTGCAGTGCCTGTTTTCCTAGGACAATCATTCTTAAAATGACCCAAACTTCCACATTTAAAACAAACTTTATTCTCTTGCTTCTGTGCAAGTATTGCTTGCACAGTGGTTCCTCGTAAAGCAGTGGCCATGGCCAATTATAAGAAGGCCCAATTTCTGCGCAAAGATGAATATATCCAGATAAATCTGTCTGTCCTTTGTGCAGCCAAATAGTGGCTTGATACGCTGCATTAGCGTTCTCATATGCCAATTGTGTAATAAAAGAACTCTCTGCTTGAGACTCTCCAAGAATTCTGCTAGCTGCTTTTTGCAGCCTATCCACCAAATTCTGGAAAAGCTTATCTGGGGCTTGTCTGATGCTGGCTAAACTTCCACTGAAATAGCCTTTTGTTGGTAACTGAGTCCAAGCACAGTGGTCTGCCATTGCAACTTGAGCATACGCTCTAGCAGGAAACCCAATCTGATTAACAATGCCTTCATACTGACCTTCTCCCAGAAGCATGTCAAGATCCCAATCTGGGTTCCCTGACTCGGCATTCAAAGTGGCAGTTTTCTTACTGGCTTCATGCCACTCAGAACTCCAAAGTAAGAAATCTCCTCCTGATGAAGTAGCCCTACATAGAGTTTTCCAGTCTTGAGGGGTTAAATGTGACTCTATTACAGTATCCTATAAAGCCTGTGTAAACAGGGCCATAGGGCCATATTGTGCCACCACTTCTTTTAATTCTTTTATCACCTTGAATTCTAAGGTCTGATATTGTCTGATTCTATTATTTTGTTGATCAAGTATTTCAATGACAGGGAAAGAGAGTACCCTAAATATATCCTGTCCTTTCCCGAGAGTGTGACTTACGGCTCTTTCTAGTGGCGATTGATATGCCTCAGAGTGGCTGGTTTTTTTGTTTTGTTTTGTTTTGTTTTTTGTTGTTGTTGTTGTTGTTTTTTCTGTACTTGAAGTTGTTTTTTAGTTCTCGCAGCTCATTAATCAATTTCTGCAACTTAATTTCAAACTCTAATTTACTTAGTTGCATGTCCATCTGGGTAGCATCTCCTGCAGTAGTAGCCATAGGCAGAGCAGGAGGTGTGTAAGGAGGCCACTCCTTGCCATGATATCTAGTGGCTCCTCTTTCTGAGGGAGCCCTCTCTGGCAGGCATTCTTCCTGAACTTCTTCAATCTTTACGTGGGCACT
>JADRCD010215925.1:11629-23750 GCA_019843815.1 Montemys delectorum | reverse complement strand
TCTTGTGGGTATATGCCCAGGAGTGGTATGGCTGGGTCCTCTGGTAAAACTATGTCCAATTTCCGGAGGAATCGCCACACTGATTTCCAGAGTGGTTGTACCAGTTTGCAATCCCACCAGCAATGAAGGAGTGTTCCTATTTCTCCGCAGCCTCTCCAGCATCTGCTGTCACCTGAGTCTTTTATCCTAGCCATTCTGACTGGTGTGAGGTGGAATCTCAGAGTTGTTTTGATTTGCATTTCCCTGATGACTAGGGATGTTGAACATTTCTTTAAGTGTTTCTCAGCCATTTGGTGTTCATCAGTAGAGAATTCTTTGTTTAGCTTTATGCCCCATTTTTTGATAGGGTTATTTGGTTCTCTGGAGACTGACTTCTTGAGTTCTTTGTATACATTGGATATTAGCCCTCTATCAGATATAGGGTTGGTAAAGATCTTTTCCCAATTTGTTGGTTGCCGTTTTGTCCTATTGACAGTGTCTTTTGCCTTACAGAAGCTTTGCAACTTTATGAGGTCCCATTTGTCAATTCTTGATCTTATAGTAGAAGCTATTGGGGTTCTCTTCAGGAAATTTTCCCCTGTGCCTATTTCCTCGAGGTTCTTCCCCACAGATTCAATGCAATCCCCATCAAAATTCCAACTCAATTCTTCACAGACTTAGAAAGAGCAATCTGCAAATTCATCTGGAATAACAAAAGACCCAGGATAGCCAAAAATATTCTCAACAATAAAGGAACCTCTGGTGGAATCACAATCCCGGACCTTAAGCTGTACTACAGAGCAATCGTGATAAAAACTGCATGGTATTGGTACAGTGACAGGCAGGTAGATCAATGGAACAGAATTGAAGACCCAGAAATGAACCCATACACCTATAGTCACTTGATCTTTGACAAAGGAGCTAAAACCATACAGTGGAAAAAAGACAGCATTTTCAACAGATGGTGCTGGCTCAACTGGAGGTCAACATGTAGAAAAATGCAAATCGACCCATTCCTTTCGCCTTGTACAAAGCTCAAGTCCAAGTGGATCAGGGACCTCCACATCAAACCAGATACATTGAAACTAATAGAAAGTAAAGTGGGGAAGAACCTCGAGGAAATAGGCACAGGGGAAAATTTCCTGAAGAGAACCCCAATAGCTTCTACTATAAGATCAAGAATTGACAAATGGGACCTCATAAAGTTTTTTTGGTTTTTCAAGACAGGATTTCTCTGTATAGCCCTGGCTGTCCTGGAACTCACTCTGTAAGCCAGGCTGACCTCGAACTCAGAAATTCACCTGCCTCTGCCTCCTAAGTACTGGGATTAAAGGCATGCACCACCACTGCCTGGCTATATTGTGCTTTTTATTTTATTTTATTTATTTACATTTCAAATATTATCCCCTTTCCTGGTTTCCCCTCTACAAACCTCCTATCCTATGCCCCCCTTACCCTGCTTCTAGGAGAGCGCTCCCCTACTCACCTACCCAATCCTACCTTACCACCCTAACATTCCTCTATACTGGGGCATCAAGCCTTCACAGGACCAAGGGCCTCCCTTCCCACTGATGTCAGATAAGGCCTCTTCCGTTCCTTCAGTCCTTCTCCTAACTCCTCCACTGCTATCCCTGTACTCAGTCTGATGGTTGGCTATGAGCCTCCACATCTGTATTGGTCAAGATCTGACAGAGCCTCTCGGGAGACAGCTGTATCAGGTTCCTCTCAGCAAGCACTTCTTGGCATCAGCAATAGTGTCTGTGTTTGTTGTCTGCGTGTGGGATGGATCCCCAATGGGGCCAGTCTCTGGATGGTCTTTGTTTTGGTCTCTGCTCCACTCTTTGTCCCTATATTTTCTTTACTACTCAGCTATTAAATACAATGACTTCATGAAATTTGCAGGCAAATGGGTGAATCTAGAAAATATCATCCCGAGTGAGGTAATTCAGTCACAAAAGATCACACATGGTATGTATTACCTGATAAGCAGATATTAGGAAAGAGTGTGGAATACCCAGGATACAATTCTCAGACCACATGAAGCTCAAGAGAAAGAAAAACCAAAGAGTGGATACTTCAGTCCTACTTAGAAGGGGGAACAAAACAATCAAGGGAAGTAAAGGGTAGGAGGGACTTGGGAGGAAGGGAAGAGGAGGAAAGGGAAGAGAGGGGAAGAATCATGTATTGGAGGAGACAGAGGAGATGTACAGAGGGTCAGGAAATTGAACAAAGGTGTGTAGCAATGGGGGATGGGAAAGTGGGGATAGCATCCAGAAAGTCCCAGGTGCCAGGAAAGCAAGAGCCTCCCAGGACCCCAGAGGGATGACATTAGCTGAAATACTCCACAAAGGGGAGGGGGAACCTGTCAAGACCATATCAAGAAGTTAGGCATGGACCCTGAGTTGAGGGATGGGACCATCCACCCATCTCCAAAATTTTAACCCAGAATTGCTCCTGTATTGTGCTTTTAAATATTACCAAAAAATATATTTAAGATGTGTTAATTCAGGTCTATTCAGATAGCTAGGCAGGTACATAAGGTCATACCCCATCACCAACATGATGAGAGAAAAATAATACAAGTTGTCTTCTGACCTCTAAATGTCATGACAGTTATGCAAATATAGAACAAACACACACATAAATAAATAAATAAAATTTGGGAAAATTAGAATTTTTGGTTTATTTTAAAGTTATAATTTTTAAAAGTAATTTTCAAAATTTTGTTTGCAATATGATCAGGCATCTATTTCTACATAATATAAACTCTTATAAGTCTACAGAAACTTCAATAAAACTTGTATGTGCATTTGAAAAGAATTCATTTTCCTTAAAATTTGATGTATTATTCAATGTGAGCTGATTTCAGTTGTTGGTTAGTGCTGTTTAACTTTCCTGTCTTGAATAATTATACATCTTGAATAAGTTCATTTCCTTTGAACATACAAAAAATGTCATTTACAGATTGTATTTCCTTAATTTTATTTATGATCATTTTGCTTGCTATACTTTTAAATTATGAGATTACAAGGGTATAAACTTAGAAAATTTTGCTGTTTTTCCATCCTTATATTTGTGATTGGTCTGAGTATACATACCAAAGTGTGCATATCATGAGCAATACACTTATTCATTAAAGTAATATAGTTTTAAATCTTAATTATAGGAACAGTATTTTTTCATGACATTCCAATGCCTATCAATATATATCAGACATATCAATAAACATTATTTCTAAAGATTTATTAATTTATTTTATGTATATGATTACACTGCAGCTGTACAGATGGTGGTGAGCCATCATGTGGTTGCTAGGAATTGAATTCAGGACCTCTGCTCATTCTCACCCTGCTTGCTCCTGCCCAGAGGTTTATTTATTATTATATCTAAGCACATTGTATTATTATATCTTCAGTCACACCAGAAGAGGCCATCATATTGTTGCTGGGATTTGAACTCAGGACTTTGGAAGAGCAGTTCGTACTCTTAATTGCTGAGCTATCTCTCCATCCCAATAAACATTATTGAAATAACCAATAAACCAACTACATTCTCAGTAACTTATGAGGGTACTATTTTGTAACCCATTTCTCTAGTAACTTAATACTGAACTCAGAATCTATCTAGCTCTTTATATGTGCATCTATACATTTGGGTATGCATACATAAAATAATAACTTAAAGTGTACTCCAGGACATGAACCCACAATTTCTTCAATTGCTATTTCAAATCCCCCTTTATATTTTTTTCCATTGTAGAGCTCAATAAATTTTGTTTACAAGTGCCATTTTATGTATATATGTGTGTGTGTGTATACACATATATATATAATTTTATTTTTATTTATTTACATTTCAAATGTTATCCTCCTTTCAGGTTTCCCCTCCAGAAATCCCCTGTCCCCATCCTTACTCCCCTTTGCCTCTGTGAGGGTGCTCCCCCACCTACCTACTCCTGCCTCACTGCCTAGAATTCCCCTACACTGGGGCATTGAGTCTTCACAGGACCAAGGGCCTTCCCTCTCATTGATGTCAGAGGCTATCTTCTGCTACATATGCAGCTGGAGCCATGGGTGTCTCCCTCCACATGTACTCTTTAATTGGTGGTTTAGTCCCTGGGAGCTCTAGGAGCTCTGGTTGGTTGATATTGTTGTTCTTCCTATGGAATTATAAACCACTTCAGTTCTTTCAGTCCCTCCCCTAACTCTTCCATTGGGGTTCCCATGCTCAGTCCCATGGTTGGCTGCAAGCATCCACATCTGTATTGGTCAGACTCTGGCAGAGCCTCATCAAATTATAGAATGAGAAAGCTGATTTTCTTCCCATATTTACAAATTCTACTATGAATTTTACTAGTAGTAGACCTACATACATAACTTACCCCAATTACCATTTGCAGAATAAATTAATAATAAATTAGACCTTCATTATTGAGATGAAATCAGTAGATCTCTCAGTTTCATTCTTAGTGGTGTATTGTGGTAAACTACAAAAACATTTTCTTTTGGATGACCATTGATGTAAAGAGAAATTTTCAGACACTTTACCAAAAGTCCCAAATTAAAAAGAATATATCAAAATTTATATTTTCTCAATAAAGAAATTGAAGGACACATAATTTTCCTTCACTGAGTTCTGTAAAGCAAAGTAAGTAACTTTTTTTTTTAGTATTTTGAACTTAATTTTAAAGGCTGTGAAAAGAAAGAATACACAACAGTCCATTAATTACACTAAATAACATAATGAGTGTTACTTGAGATTAAGAGAAGAATTCTTATTAAATATTTTGACAAATAATTTAAAGCTAAAAATTATTTTAATTAATAAGATAGGAAAAACTATTTGACACAGTCTTGAACATTTTTTGCATTTTATGTGATAGTGAGTCTCACACATAACTTAGAAACAACTGGTGCGGCATTTAGAAGCAACACGAGCATGCATCATTTATACTTTGATTACATTCTAAGTGCAGACTAGGTGCTGTGTTCATGAATAATTCACACTATCTGAAAGAATTGGCTTTTTCCATCCTGTTTTAGAGTTTTGTTTTTCAGACAGGATGTCTTAACAATGTAAAACACGTGTCACTGATGGAATATGATAGGAAATACAGTGTGATCTGACAGTTAACAATTATTCCCTGCTGTATAATTCTTTCTGGCTATATAAATGATATGAAAATATGTGCTACAGCTTAAAATATAAGTTATAGACAATGAAAACCTGAAAACATGGGCAATATCTTTGCTTTGTAGCATAGAATAAAGCCAGAATATAGGAGCATTCAATTTGAGCCAGTTAAATCAATGCTGACAAAGGAGTCAAAAATTTATTGTTGTTTTCCATTCTTAAACACAATACCTGAATAACAAAGAGTACACTTTATGGTTGACATTAGCTCACTGTGTAAGTTTCTCGATTCATCATTTTTGTATCTGTATCTACTTTTCATTGGCTTAATAAAGATCAAAATATAATATTCCAGGGTTGTTGTCTCATACCTGCAAGTCTAGCTCAATCAGAAAACTGAAGCAGGAAGATCACTCAAATTTAAACCACATAGTGAGTTCAAGGCCAGTATGGTCTGACATTTGAGTCCATGTCTCAAATACAATATAATAATTAAACAAATACATATTTATATTTATATATAAATACAGATTTGAATGTAAGTATGCAATAAAAGATGAAAAATAAGTATGAATTAAAACATAGATCCTGAAAATAGGTGCTAACAGGAATGTAGTATAATAATTCATTGTTCAAGTCATTAGTGATTAATTTCAGTTCAAATATTTATGTATTTAAAGCAATGAAATTACAATATAGAAAAAAGCAATGACTTGTGAACACTAATTTCATGTATCCCCTGCCTAGGCTTATTGTTCTAGTCTGTTAGCATAATGCCTAAGTTCAGAATTTTGATTAGTATGACTGAATTAACAGGGTAACTATTCATTTCCAAGGTGACATAATACATTTTCTAGTGGCTATGCATCACACTTATTGTGGTACAAAACAACACTCATACTGTATACAGGTGGTTATATAATAACATGTTATTTTTGTAATTCATTCAATGTAATTCTCATAACATGTTTATGAAAACATTATTTGATAAACATACTTCTAGGTATATTACTTGAAAATTACACATAACCTAAGATGTGCAGTTTTTCTCTAGGTCTGCCCTACTAGATGAACCTCATTGAAGAAATTCTCTGTCATTAATATTTCATATCTTTTTATATTTCACAATATAATTTTGTGGTGCTTTTCTACTTTTTATTTCTTGCTAGTTAATGTTAATTCAAGATAAAACTGTTTCTTTCAACTTATTTCTCACTACTGATGCTGTCTTTTAACATGCTGTTGTGATGAGATGTTAAATCTTGGGCAGATAGGCTAGAAGGCTACAGACTAAATTGCTAAAAAGAAATAGTGGACTAAAATTTATACTTACTAGCTACTTCCTACTTCATTTACTACCAGAGAAGTTTACAAACTTGTTTATCCACTGTTAAAATTGGGGTATGTGTATTAATCAGTGATAGACCTAATATAACCTGCAACTAGTCTATTTAAAAACATATCTGGGATGTTACAATATAACACTGACACAAGACTCCCAGAGTTTTTGTTGAGTGCCTTTAACTCCCAGAAATCACATACCACCATTAAGATGTGAAGAATTAATAAAGCAAGTCTCAAGACCATAAAAGCAATATACTTTGGAATAAGTTTTATTAAAATTGACACTCATAGGCTAAAGGCTGGAAAGTTCATGATGCAAATCTTGCATGCTCTTCTATCCAGATATTATGGTATAATCCTCTCCTGGCCTGTCAGTATGTTCACAAATTTGGAATCCACAGTGAGCAATGCCTTCAGTCTGTTAAGTAGAGTCTCCTTACTTATGCATTGCAGAAACTTATGACATACTACCTCTCTCGGTTGTCATTATCTCCAGGAAGAAACCCTACACCACATGTAAGATCAGGCAATTAGAGTTGCAAAATGTGGTCACATGGACAATCTCTTGGAAGTTTAACTCTCACGTGAAATTATTTAGCGCCACTTCTAGGTTCTCCTCATTAGACTAATTATTATATTTTTTGTCAGTGAGAAAATAAACTTTTTAAAATCATGTAAAAAAAAGGTATTTAAAAGACTACACAGATAGTAATCAAGCACCATTAGAATACGATACTTTGTATTAAGATTTTTAGCTTGTTATTGATGAAGATGCTTATCTGTGCATTTCAATGTCATTTTATACTTTTTTATTTCATTCTGCTTAATTTCCCATAGCTCCAAAGTATTTTATTCTAGTACCAATAATTTATAGCAAATAATGTTATATCCACTCTATATGGTGAGGTATAATACAGAGCTACAACTTCACCAAAAATTCAATAATTAGTTTGCATTTCCCTGATGAGAAAAGACTTTGAAAATTTCTTTAAGTACTTCTTGGCCATTCGAGATTCCTTTGTTGACAATTCTCTGTTTAGCTCTGATCTGCATTTTTAAATTGGGTTATTTGGTTTATTGGTACCTAACTATTTGGTTTCCTTATATATTTTAGATATTAATCCTTTGTTATATGTAGAGTTTGGTGAAGAAAATTTTCCAGTCTCTAACTTGCCATTTTGTCCTATTAATAGTATCCTTTGCCTTACAGGAGCTTTGCAATTTCATAAGGTCCCATTTTGTCAACTGTTGATCTTAGAGAATAAGCCATTCATGTTCAGTTCAGGATGTTTTCTCCTGTACCAATGTGTTCAAGGTTATTCCTCAGGGAAATGAAAATCAAAATGATACTGAAATTCCATCTTATACCCATCAGAATGGATAAGATAAAAACTCAAGTGGCAGCACATGCTATCAAGGATGTGGAGCAAGGGGAACACTCCTTTATTGCTGGTAAGAGTGTAAACTATTCAACTACTGTGGAAATCAATTTAGCAGGTTCCCAAAAATTGGGAGTAGTTTTACCTCAAGACCCAGCTATACTAGTCCTGGGCCAAAACTCAAAATATGCTCCAACGTCTCAAAAATACACTCACTCAACTATGTTCATAGTACCTTTATGCATAAGTAGGAAATAACCTATATGTTCCTCAACTGAGGAATGAATGAACACAGTGTGGTACATCTTCACAATGAAATGCTATTGATCTTTGAAAACAAATACAACATGAGTTTTGCAAGCAAATAGGTAAGCTTGAGAATATCATTCTGAGTGAGATAACTCAGAGCAATAATACACATATGGTGTGTACACACTTAAATTTGACATTAACCATAAAGTGCAGAATTACCATAGAACAAGCCACAGACCCAAAGAAACTGGGTATTAAAGAGATCCCAAGAGAGAATGAACTAACATAAATGATCACTCAAAGGTATAAGAGCTAAGACAAATTATTTATATACACATATATATATATATAATTTATATACATATATGTATATAAATAATTTTACATATATCATGCATGCAAATTTCTGAGTGTCATGAAACTATGAAAATGAGGGGAATAGAATATAGCATTACTAGACGAATCCTCAATATCACACATACACACATAACAAAAATAAAAAGTAATATTTTTTTAAACAGGGGTTGCTAGTGTCCTTCCATAAAGACCAATAGATAGAAACAACACACCTATGTATTATACAATTCCACGGAGAGACATTGAGGACCTTGTAGAATTCAAACAAGGGAGAAACAAATACAGCTGTATCACCAACTATAGCAATGGGTGATGAAAGCTTGACCCTCACGAGAGCTTTAAAATAGATGTCAGTACTAACCTAATTAGGGAAAACATAAGCTATAAATACAAACAAAAATATTAGTCTTATACCTTGAACTCCTGAGAATTTAGCGACTTGGCTCTGCATTTTGTGCCACTGAGTCATGACTTCAGATTCATTATTCTTAAGTTGATTCCCATAAACTATGATAATTAAAGTAGTATAAATTTTACAAGTTCAAACCAGCAAACCAAATACTCATTAATATGTTTTCTGTAAAGGTCTCTGACAGGCTTCCAGCAAGTTATTTAACTGAAGGTCCTCAGATTTTACAATGCTACAAAACAATATTTAGTAATTTGAGTGCTGAAAATAAAGTAATATACTCATAGAGTTTCCTCCTACATTCTTATTGCTTGAAGAAAACCAACAGCATATAAGCAATAAAGAATTTTCTTTCTAGCAGAAATGAATATCACTAAAACATGATTGCTGATCATCAATTTTTGATTTTATTTTTTCTACCATTTCTACTGGTATAGAAGTGACTCTCGGCCTATATATTTATACTCCAGGGTGTTTAAATGGTGTATTAACCTGTCTTGCTTCCTGAATATTATGAACACTCTTTTCCCTTTTCTACACCTATCTAGAGCTGTTAAAATTGCTACTGTGTTCTCATCAATATGCAAACTTGAGCTAAAAGAAATTTCAGTAATACACTCCAACATTCCAAGTACATTTAAAGCATTCTCCACTTCTAATACAGCTTATAGTAACTAAAATAATAAATTCTAGGTGCACAAGTCAACATCATATAGTCAATACTGGTGATTCCTTAATCTTTTTGTAAATGATTTCGCCATTGAGAGCAAAGACCTCTGCACATTTATATATATATATATATATATATATATATATATATATATATCATATATATGTATGTATATATATGAAACAAGAGTAGAAGTAACTACAAATTTCTTAAGTTATACATAAGTTTTTGTTAGGGTTAGATAAGAAACTTTCAGAAGAATTCCAAGATTCTTGATTCATAGGTATTCAGATAGCACTACCAAAATATTAGCAATAAACAATATACTGTGTATCTAGAGATTTGTAATTTCAAGATGATGCCCCATTTCTTTATTTTTTATTAATCATTTTATTCATCTATGTTTCAAATGACATCCTCCTTCCTTGTTATCCTCCACAGACTTCTCATCCCATCCCGCCTCTTCCCTCCCCTTTGCCTCTGAGGGCCATTCTCTCTCTCTTTTTTTTTTTTTTTTTTTTTCAAAACTAACATATTTTTTTAACTTAAAATGCTACAGAATGTAGCCTTTCAACTTTAATGATTACCATTGTACTTTAAATATACAAAAATATTAAATACTGACAATTTAAAAACCTCATTAGAGAGTTGTTTTACATGAGTTAATATTCCAAGAAAATTGCAATATTTTTGATAATTCAGAAAAAGTCAGTGGTAAAAGCCATCACGTGTCTATGAAGTCAATTTTCCAAAAAATTAGACTTCTTCGTTGTAAATAAGCTTTGTGATTGTATAGTATCTTTTGGCCTCTTTATTCATCTTTCTTCCCAAATACATTCCTATTTCAAACATTGTATTTTTAATTGACTATGCTTATTATTTTAAGACAAACTTTCTAATTCCTCTTATTCTTTTTTACCCCATATTCCTTAATCTAATTAACAATATGTTATAGTTATATTTCAGAAACATTTGCAAAAGTAAACCCCCCTCAAAGAAAACAAACTAAAAAAACAAACAAAAAAACCAGCTTTCTTTTAGCTCTATGAGGGCCATTCTCTAACATACTATTTCACTTATTGTATCAAGATAATCAGATGTGGGAGAACACCTTGGGCACAAGTTCTGTAGCCAGTCCCACAACACCCAGAGGAAGCTCCACTCCTAGGCACTCTGAAACTCTCAGGTTCAGAGGTGAGGGGGACCCAACATCTGTCCCAACACCGGGAGTAACTGGGACCTGCCGGACCAGGCACACAGGAACTCTGCCAGCAGAGTGGCTTGGGTTCCTTCTGGTCTTTCTGGGCTGGTGTCCTGAGCTGACCTAGGATGCAAGCTCTACAGCCAGTCTCACAACACCCAGAGGAAGCTGTTGCACTCCCAGATACTCTAACAAGCCCAAGGTCACAGGATCCCAAAATCACAGGGTCACAGAGACTGCCTGAGTCTGAGGAGTTCTGATACAACCAGGATCACAGGAAGGCCCAACTTCAGTCAGAATTAGCAAGGGCAGGTAGTTCTAGAGATAACCAGGTGGCAGGGGCAAGGGTAAGAAAATAAACAACACAAACCAAGGTCACTTGGCATCATCAGAACCCAATTCTCCCACCATAGCCAGTCCTGTACACACCATCACACCAGAAACGCAAGATTCAGATATAAAATCACTTATCATGATGATGATACAGGACCTTAAGAAAGACATAAATAACACCCTCAAAGAAATACAGGAGAACACAGGTAAACAGCTAAAGAGGAAACACAAAAATCCCTTAAAGAACTACAGGAAAACAAAATAAAACAGGTGAAGGAAATGAGCAAATCCATCCAGGATCTAAAAATGGAAATAGAAACAATAAAGAAATCAGAAAGAGAGAAAACCCTGGAGATACAAAACCTAGGAAAGGAATCAGGAGTCATAGATGCAAGCATCACCAACAGAATACAAGAGATAGAAGAGAGAATCTCAGGGGCAGAAGACACCATAGAAAACACTGACACAACAGTCAAAGAAAATGCAAAAAGCAAAAAGCTCCTAACCCAAAACATCCAGGAAATCCAGGATGCAATGAGAAGACCAAAAGTAAGGATAATAGGTATAGAAGAGAGTGAAGACTCCCAATATAATGGGCCAGTAAATATCTTTAACAAAATTGTAGAGGGAAACTTCCCTAACCTAAAGAAAGAGATGTTCATGAACATACAAGAAGCCTACAGAACTCCAAATAGACTGGACCAGAAAAGAAATTATTTCCATCACATAATAATAAAAACATCAAATGCACTAAACAAAGAAAGATTTTTAAAAGCAGTAAGGGAAAAAAGGTAAGTAACATATAAAGGCAGACCTATCAGAATTATGCCAGACTTCTCACCAGAGAATATGAAAGCTAGAACATCCTGGGCAGATGTCATACAGAGCCTAAGAGAAAACAAATGCCAGCCCAGGCTACTATACCCAGCAAAACTCTCAATTACCATAGATGGAGAAAACACGATATTCTATGACAAAAGAAAATTTACACAATAATTTTCCATAAATCCAGCCCTCCAAAGGATAATAGATGGAAAATATCAACATAAGGAGCAAAACTACAC
>JADRCD010215924.1:0-22932 GCA_019843815.1 Montemys delectorum | reverse complement strand
CCACCCGGCTCCTCCCTTTCTTTTCATGCCCATATCTGCCAGTAGTTCTACAAGAAATTGCCACATTTGAAAATACATTGTGTGGGTGTTCCTGCTGTACATAGCTGTTTTTTTTTTTTTTTTGGTTTTTTGAGGCAGGGTTTCTCTGTATAGCCCCAGTTATCCTGCTGTCCTGGAACTCACTCTGTAGACCAGGCTGGCCTCGAACTCAGAAATCCACCTGCTTCTGGGACTTTACTCCCAAGTGCTGGGACTAAAGGTGTGCGCTACCACCGCCCAGCCATAGCTGTTTTTGTCAACTTTGTCCTACTTTTAAACATTGAAAGATGACAGGCAACATGAAGCTCAGCATTTGGTTTTTTAACTGTACAGTGGCTTATTTTCCACCTACTGGTGTGATGCTTGCCTCAGTCAGTCATCTGCAGGTAGCATAAAACTTGGTTTTTAAGATTCTCACCTTGTGCCAGGCATCTTATAGGTCTCTGTCCTCCCCACATAAATGAAAGAGAAGAGGAACATAAGAATGGTAAATAGAGATAACTGAAGCCAGGTGATGAAGGCGCCTGTTCTATCAGGAGGCAGGGACAGATGGAGCTCTGAGTTTGAGGTCAGCCTGATCTACAGAGCGGGTTCCTGGATAGCCAAGGTTGGAAAAAAAAAAAAAAAAGATAAAAGAGCATAGTATGAGCCTTTAATTGGAGGAAGGTAGATCAGTGCAGGGGCCTGGTCTACATAGAGAATTCTAAGCTATCCAGGACTAGAGTGAGACCGTCTCAAAATAAGTAAATAAATAATAAACATAAAATGTTATAACAGCAATCAATTCTATCCAGTGTGAGGATGCTATAAAGCTTTATCAGTTTAAAGGTTGTCTCTCACAGTATATCAACGTGCAGTGTACACCAATGCTTTCGTCTTCTGCAGCAAGCCTCAGCTTCTTAGCCCTAGCTACGACACCAGGTGCAAGATGAATGTGCTGGGAATCACGGTAATATCTTGAACAGAAATGACTTTGAGCACTTAAGACAGGAGGCTCTCATCAGAGGCTGACTTTTCTAATTGAAATTAAACCAATCTGTGATTCCTGGTCTATCCAGTTAGTTTGAAAGCAAACAAAAGGTGATTAACGTTGTCATAGCATGTCAGCATGCATAGAGACAAATCCTTCCAGCTTCCTGCACAGATTCCCCAGACTGAATTCCCTCAGCTACACAGAGGAACACATTAGCCCGTTCTTAGCAGAATAAAGTTCTCTACTTCCACTTCCTTAAAGATACAGCCATTTATTATACGGGGAAACATGTTAGCATTCTTACACTTCCATGCCAAAAGAGTTTTCCACACAGCACGTTTCATATATTAAACTCCAAGCGGCACCAAATAATCATCACAACCAAACAATTCCATAAAATTCAAGTTTCCAGTGATCTTCAGAGAAATTGTTTGGCTGGAACATCCAGTTATGGTCATGTAGAAAATTCTAATTTAGCAAGGCATAGTGGAGCACAACTTTAATCCCAGCACTCGGGAGGCAGAAGCAGGGTGATCTCTGTGAGTTCAAGGCCAGCTTGGTCTTCATAGAGGGACCCTGTCATTTAAAACAAAACCTAACATGGAAAAAGTGAAAGTCTGTAATGGTGATCTCAGCGATCTTTCTACATATGGAGAGCTAAAAAAAAAAAAAAAAAAGGAGAGAGAAAAACTGCTGGTCTGAACTGAGTTGATGAAGCTGAGGGGTCTTAACAACCCTGAATCACTGCAGAAGCTATTAAGGGTTTTACATCATTTCATGGCTTACTACCACCTCTTTTATTCAGACAAGAAATAACTTTTAGAACCAATGGACATAAAAACAGGGCATCATAGGCAAAAACCACAGCTACAAGCTAATGGGAAATGGGTCTCAGCAAACACATTCTAACAGAACATTAAGATAATCAGAGCAGAGTTCAGTTTAGAAATCTTGGGGGCTTCCACCTACCCACCTTCCCCTTTACTGAACAACCTGAAATAAGTATTATAATCTGGAATTCTTTAAAAAGTTGTTTTTAAGGCAGGGTCTATCTACAGAGCCCTGGCTGTCTTGGAATTCACCTTGTTGATCAGGCTGGCCTTGAACTCAGCGATCCACTTGTCCTTGCCTCCCAGTACTGATTAAAAGTGTGCAGCAGCACACCGGGCTCTTGTTTTTTAAATGCAGCCCAGCATCTGAGGAATCACAGAAGGTCCTTCCCAACTCAGTTACTAAGTTACAGAACCTATCAGGTCAGCAGTTGCGGCAGTGGGTAGGGTGCTTGCCTATTATAAGCAATGTCAGGGTTTTTTCTCCAACACAGCACAAATGGCATTGTGGCACATACCTGTAATCACAACCCTTGGGAAGTAGAGTTGGAAGAATTAGAAATTCAAGGTCATCTTTGGCTACAAAACCAGCTCAAAACCAGTCTGGGCTGAAAACCATCTTAAGAAAACAAAACAACCAAAAACAAATCTCTGGCATTCTTAAGGAGTGACATTGCATTCTTTTTTTAACTCCTAACCTACAGACACCCTGAACTCTATAATTACTCAGAGGGAGTTCTGCATTTGCCAGAAGTCTCAGTGGCTCCAAACCCAGGCTGGTGGTGAAGTGTCTGCAGGGGTTGGAGTCACTTACTGGCTGGCCTACTGCTAGGACCCTTGGTCTGGCTTTTCAGCAAGACTCACTTCCTGAACATGGCAAAATGTGTGGCATCAGAAAATCCATTCAGTTCTAGAATATGTTAAAAATTCAACACAGTCCTTGTGATGGGGAATCCCTTTGGGGGAAAAGAGATGCATCTACTTAGCCATGGAACATGCTACCTTCCAGTGACTTTCAGATGCCTGCAAGGTTTTATGATGGCTCCCTTCCACACGCTACAAACACTGAAGGACTGGGGCCCACTTATTCAAATTTATCCCAAGCCAATTTTTCCAACTCATTTCTTTTCAAGTTGATTTGTTTCAGTATATAACACAGGTGCGTTACACAGCACTGACCATTAAGAAGCCATTTTGTTGACTTTGAATGCTTCACAGCATACTTAAACCCTGTGGACTAACATTTTTCTAGGCAGCATAGAAGTGCAATACTCCTGGATGTGCTACTGTGAGAAGTGTGTTTCAAGTTAAAGAGTAACCTGAAATGTTCTGGTGTGACCATACACTCTTAGAGGTTTTTTTTTTTTTTTTTTTAAAAAAAAAACAAAGCATGGTATGTGCTCTAACAATACCAGTATTGGGGGGGAAAGGGTTCTGTGTGACGCTTAACATATTATCTTTCTTCTTTTGACTGCATTTTTTTAAAGATTTATTTATTTTATGTATATGAGTACACTGTAGCTGTACAGATGGTTGTGAGCCACCATGTGGTTGCTGGGATTTGAACTCAGGACCTTCAGAAGAGCAGCCAGTGCTCTTAACTGCTGAGCCATCTCTCCAGCCCTTGACTGCATTTTTAAGAGGGCACTTTTATATGTTGTTTCTGAGGAATGTGCTGACATTGTGTAATATAAGTACAAATAATGCATCTGTAGTACATGTACGTACACATACATACACACACACACACACACACACACACACATACATATACCCCACAGCGGACCAGAGCCTCAGACCACAGAAGTGGTGCTCTCGGGATTCACCCGCAGGAGTCTAGATGCATTCCGAAGGTCCTGTAGCTGCTTGGCAGGCTTCCCCACACCTTCCTCAAACCTCCTCTCCACCACTGGGAGGACAGTTTCATAAAGGAAGGATGCGTTCTGCCTGATGAAAGCCTTCTTCTCTGGGTCCTGCTCACATCGCAGGCTGTAGTCCACATGCTGCACAGCAACCAGTATGACTTCCACCAGACTCTCCAGGAGCACCATGTGTAGCTCTGGGAAGTACAGTTTCAATGCCTCCTCCAGGAAGCCCATGGTCTGCTTGGTGAAGGCTACCACTGTGTAGCTCAAGTTCACCCAGCAGTCATCTCCCGTGTACTGCTCAAAGTTACTGACCCCGCAACTTCTCATCTCCTCCTTGAGCTTGCCCAGGGCCTCAGGAGTCATCAGGTTCATCCGACGCCACATCTCCTCGGAGTTTCGGTGCTTGGTGGCTTCAATGATAATCTCCTTGTAACTGTGCAAGGCCCCCTGGATGTCCTTCACCAGCAGGGCATGGATGATGAAGGTGAGATCCAGCCCAATCTCTCCCAGCTGCTGGCAATGCTCCTTGGCTACCTTCACACACTCAGCAGCGGTGGACAGGCTCTCCTTGCTGTCAAAAACCTGCTTGCTGAAAGCATCCACGAACATGCCCATTGCCGACCTTGCCCAGACTACAAAGGCAGAGTAGCAGCCACTGTCCGTGCCTGCAAAGTCTGTCTCAAACTCCCTTGCAGTCTCTAGGAGGCTGGTAAAGAAGACATGGCACAGCTTGTGAATGTAGAGCAGAGTGGCGCCCTCAATTCGAAGCTGGCGGATGGCAGTGTGCACGGCTGCTGCCCTGTTCCTCAGAAACAGCTCGCAAGCCTTCGTGCACTGGCCCAGCCGGATCAGCTGAGACACTGCCCTTCGAGTAGCCTTAGGGCCACCTCTCAAAGAGCGATCCGGGGAGAGTTCAAACACAAGCACCTCCGTGAGCTGTCGCACTCGTTCATCCACTTTGGCCCTCAGCTCTTTCACAGGAGGTGGGCTGGGCTTATCTTCCAGGTAGTGATTTAATTTGTCCAGCAAGTCCACAGCACCCTCAAAGTCCCTCTGTGCAATACAAACATCCAGGTCTTCAGGTAACTCCTGGATCCACTCCATGGAAAGGTCAACCTTTTCCTCCTCCGCCTCAGGGGTGACCAGTTCTTCGTCATCCTCGTCCTCAAACGGGTTGCTGCCCTTGGAAGTGACCGGTGGTGGCGCACGCGGGGCTGCTGCCTCCTCCTGCTCCCGCCTCCTCTTGTCGCTGAGCGCCCTCTTGGTTTCCTCCAGCACTTCCAGCCACTCGCGTTTAACCTTGGCATTTTCCGCCTGGAAGATCCGGCTCTCCGGGAACATGAGCAGCTTGAACATGTCTTTCATGGGCGGATTGTCCTTGACGTTGACCACCGCCAGGCGGTCCAGCGGGTAGAGCGCGTTGTAGCGGTACATGCCTCGCCTTTGAGGCAGCCAGGTGGCCACCAGCAGACAGTCGTTCATGAGGAAGCCGTGCACGCGCTGCAGCTGGGCCATGTGGTCCGCATCGTATTCCACCAGGTCCCCGTTGTACACCAGGTACTGACCTGGCGTCTCCAACAGGTCCCGGCAGCCCTCCACCTTCTCCAGCAGCGTGGTGAGTGTTCGCTGCTTGCCCTCCTCGCCCGTCCCGGGACCCTCGCGAGGGACGCCCGCCGGCCCGGCCAGGAAGCCCGCCTGGGCCGCCCCGCGCTCCCGCGGCCCCGCGGCCGCCGTGTCATCACCCGCGGAGGCGCCCGCGGCGGCGGCGGGCAGCAGTGCCAGCGGGATGCTCTCCAGGCTGCTCTTCTGCTCCGTCAGCAGGTGGCTCAGCTGGTACATTTCGCTCTCCAGGTAGGAGATCTCGCGCGCCGTCTCGATGAACTGCCGGTAGTTCTGGTAGACGTTGCGCTTCAGGTTCTGCGCCGTCTCCTCCGCCAGCGCCTGCACCCGCTGCCGATGCTCCTGCAGGTCGCGGTCGCCGTCCGACTGCTGCGACAGTTGCTTCACGTACAGCCGCGCCTCGAAGCCCCCCGACTCCAGCTGCCTCCGCAGGCGGCTCGCCCCGCTGTCCGACATGGCTGCCACTCGCCCTGCTCCCGAGGCCCGTCGTGCTGCCTGTCACTCGCCGCCTCCGGGCCCCACCCGAGCCCGGTGGAGAAGGCGGACGAGGAAGCGGGGCGGGAGCAACACCCAAACGCCTGCGCCGGGGCCGAGCGCTGCATTGCGCCTGTGCCAGAGTCGAGACGCTCCCACTGCGCCTGCGTCCGGGGCGGAGTGCTGACAACGCGCCTGCGCGGAAACGGCAGCGTCTCAAGGCGCGTGCGCGGACGAGCCAGTACGGAAGTCAGAGGAGGGTCGGGCACGGACCAGACTTGACGTGAGGCGCTGGACCTCTGCGGCGGTCAGGAGACAACCGGCTTCCTAAAGCCGTCCCTAGCCCGAGCCCAGCGTTCCTAAGCCTGTGCCCGCGGAGCAGCGCCGACCTACCTTCGGTTAGACGTTCGAGGCGAGCCCGCGCGCCCTGACAGCCGGGCCGGGAGGTCTCGCGAGACCCGTGTGCCGCACGAGCCGGACCGGCGACTTGGGAGCGGCTGAGGTGGGAGTAGCGGGATGGACGAGGATCTGGTGGTCGCGCTGCGGCTGCAGGAGGAGTGGGACGTGCAGGTGGCGCGGCGCGCGGCGGCGCGGGAGCCCGTGTCGTTGGTGGACGCGTCCTGGGAGCTGGTGGACCCCACCCCGGACCTGCAGGCGCTCTTCCTGCAGTTTAACGATCGCTTCTTCTGGGGTCAGCTGGAGGCGGTGGAGGTGAAGTGGAGTGTGCGCATGACCCTGTGAGTGCGCCCACGAACGGCTCGGAACGTAGGGATGGGCGAGGCCCCCGAGTTGTCGTTGGTGTCCCCCGCCTCGCGGCGCAGGGAGAGGTCGCCGGGAGACATTCCCACACCCCAGCCCCGGGCCCAACGGCCCTTCAGTGATGTACCAGCAGGATCCCTTATCTACCCACTGAGTTTGAAAAATCCTATTCCAGATAGTAATCTGCCCTGCGCAGACGCTGTCACGTAGCAGCCTGCAGTAAAGCAGGCTAAGACGTGGTGTACTTCTAACCTCACACCAGCCCTGTGATCCTTTTGGGAGAAGTGCCTGTGTATGCCTGTGCCAGGAGAGGAGGGTAACAGTGGGTGAGGGTGAGCAAGTGTTAACTCTCTGAGGCCAAGTGTCCCACCCAGAAAAGCCATCCTCCTTTAGGGACTTTTTCTTGTGAACTGGTATGGATGTGCTGCCTCCCCCCTCCCCCTTTTGTTTTTTGTTTGTTTTTTAAACATTTGTTTATTTTGTGTGTATGAGTACACTGTAGCTGTACAGATGACCGTGAGCTATCGTGTGTGGCCGCTGGGAATTGAACTCAGGACGGCCCCACTCGCTACAGCGGCGTAATCCACTGTAGCTGTCTTCAGACACACCAGAAGAGGGCATCATATCTCATTACAGGTAGCTGTGAGCCACCATGTGGTTGCTGGGATCCGAACTCTGGACCTTCAGAAGAGCAGTCAGTGCTCTTACCCGCTGAGCCATCTCGCCAGCCCATCCTTTTTTTTTTTTTTTTTTTTTTTTTTTTTTGAAACAGGGCCTCACTATGTATCTGTGGCTGTCCTAGAACTCACTCTGTAGACTAGGCTGGCCTGGAACTCAAGAGATCCTCCTGCATCTGCCTCCCACGTGCTGGGATTAAAGGCCTGTGCCACCATGCTAGGCTAGGCTAGGATTGGTTTGTTTGTTTGTTTTGTTCTGTCTCCTATGTGTCTTTGGTGAACCTACTCGATTGTTGTCGCTGTTTTCCAGGTGTGCTGGGATCTGCACCTATGAAGGGAGAGGAGGCATGTGCTCTATCCGTCTTAGCGAACCCCTGCTGAAACTGAGACCAAGAAAGGACCTTGTAGAGGTATTCTTTGCATAAGCCTGGTTCTCAGGTCATTGAGTTGCAGGATTTACTTTTATTTAGAGATGGGTTTTTGATAGTAGCCCATACTGTCTTCAACCACAAGATCCTCTTGCCTTTGCCCGAGGGTGTCCTGGCCAGGATATTTGGTTGATTTTAAGAGACAGAGTCTTGCCGGGCGTGGTAGCATACGCCTTTAACCCCAGCACTTGGGAGGCAGAGGCAGGTGGATTTCTGAGTTCGAGGCCAGCCTGGTCTACAGAGTGAGTTCCAGGATAGTCAGGGCTATACAGAGAAACCCTGTCTCAAAAAACTAAAAAGAAAAAAAAAAAGAGACAAGAGTCTGTGTTCCTTAGGTTGGCCCTGGTCTTTATGCTTCTCTTGCTTCCGCCTCCCCAGTGAGCTGGCATACGCATGCCCAGCTATTTTTAGGGGTGTTTGACGGTGAGGGAGGCAGAACCCAATGTTGCCAAGCTGATCGCGAATGTCTGAGCCTTCTACCTCCACCTTGAGACCTGGGATTGTGGGTACGTACACATCATGCCCAGTAGCCAGTCAGACCCAGGCTGTTGGCTCTTTTAGTATTGGAATTTCCATGTTGGCATCTGCAGTCTGTATTGTAGAGGGTTTTTTGGGGGGTTTTGCTTTTTTTTCCCCGTTACTCAAGACGGGGTTTCTCTGTATAGCCCTGGCTATCCTGGAACTCACTCTGTAGACCAGGCTAGCCTTGAACTCAGAAATCCACCTGCCTCTGCCTTCCAAGTGCTGGGATTAAAGGCGTGCGCCACCATTGCCCAGCCGTAGAGTTTTGACTATCAGGATTTTAGTTTTCGAGTGGTTGGATTCACTGAGCTGTGGGTTTGGGCCAGTAGTTAAGTTAAATGGGCCTTCTTGAGCAGTGTTAATTTCGTGAAGAGGATTGTTTCCTGGGCTCTGCAGACCTTGGGATATTATATATAAAGGTTTGTACTTGGGTCTGCAGAAGGCTAAGACTGCAGGCTGAGAAAGAGAATTCATTTTATCTTCAGACATGCCCTAGAAAATTAATACACTGGTTTTCTGTTTCAGACTCTTTTACATGAAATGATACATGCCTACTTATTTGTCACTAATAATGATAAAGACCGGGAAGGACATGGCCCAGAGTTCTGTAAACATATGCATCGAATCAACCAACTGACAGGAGCCAACATAACGGTATACTGAGCCACACAGGTTTGGGGAGCAGGCAAGATCAGGGTCTTGCTGTGTTGACCAGTCTGGCCTGAAACTCACAATTCTAACTCAGCCTAAGTGGTGGGATTATGGGTATGTGCCACCAAACCCAGTAGCCATTCATTCAGTAAAAGTGAACTAGGTAAAAACAGATTTTCAGCCTTGAACAAGGGGTGGAATGGCTGAGGAGCCAACAGGCCTCTTCATTGAGGCTTCAGCAACTGTAGGTCAGCATTTCAGGCATGCATTATACTTTTTTGGACCTTCAGGAATAGCTCCAGCTCATCCTAAATTCTTCCACATCTGTGACAGTCCCTCATCATCCGGACAGTGACAGTGTTGGAGGAGCTAGGGCTAAGGTGTGCTGTCCTACTCTAGGGGTCATGTGTATATCTGGAACTGTCTGTTGCTATGCAATGATGTAACAGCAGTGCCTGCCTTTTGAGATCTTGACCGTAAGGATGTGCAGTGTCTTAGCACCCTGAGCACTAACTAAATGTTGTTAATTATGGGGATTTTGCGCGCTTCCTTTGGAAGTACGCTGTTGGCAGTTTTTATCATTTCTAGGAACTTAAGGAAATATGTGTGCTTTCTAACATTTCCCTTTTTATTTAGTTTTATTCTATGTGCATTGATGCTTTGCTTGCATGTGTGTTTATGGGAGTTACAGACAGTTGTGAGCTATATTGTGGGTGCTGGCAATTGAACCCAGGGTCCTCTGGAAGAGTAGCCAGAGCTCTTAACTGCTGAGCCATCTCTCCAGCCCCATGGTCTCAGCTCTTTCTCCCTGTTGGCAGCTTATTAAGGTGCTGTGGTAAACCTCTTTGGGTCTAGCTTTTAATGATGTTGTTTACTCTCTGCAAAGTTTGCATTCATGGAAGTGTTTTCTGATTGTGGGTTTTTCCCCACTAAAATCTCTTGTTTTATATGCTTCTATCTTTACACAGTAGGAAGTTTTAAATTACTCAGTTTCCTATGATAGTGAACTTCTGAAAAACTAAATATAGTAGCTGTCCCCAAATGGAACTTTTTAGAAATGTCTGTATCTCAAACAAAAAGACTCCTATGGGTAAAATATCTTGTTAGATTGTCTGCCTTGTCTTGACTGCTGGACACTCCCTCTGCCCAGGTCTACCACACTTTCCATGATGAGGTGGATGAGTATCGCCGGCACTGGTGGCGCTGCAATGGACCCTGCCAGCACAAACAGCCCTACTACGGCTATGTGAAGCGTGCCACCAACAGGGCCCCCTCTGCTCATGACTACTGGTGGGCTGATCACCAGAAAACTTGTGGAGGCACTTACATAAAAATCAAAGAGCCAGAGAACTATGCAAAGAAAGCCAGAGGAAAGACAAAAGCAGCCAAGCAGCCAGCATCGGCAGTGGAGAATAAAGGTACTTCTCCATCCTGCCTCCCAGGAGTATGAGCCTGGCCAGTGTGTCAGTGAACCAGGGGATGTTAGTGCAGGGGCTGCTCCACTGCAGGCGGCTTCAAGTGTTAAGGAGCACACATCATCCACAAAGTGATGGTAACCAAGTGTGCTTTGCTCTATGTGGAAGGGAGGGAAGGTGAAGACGTCTCCATTCGCAGTATCTGAGGCAGTGTCTAAGACAAATGGGTGTCAGAGTGAGGTAACAGCATGGGGTGTGAGTCCTGAGCACCCCAGGCCACTAGGCAGGCTGGTGACCTCTGCTGAGGTGGCTCAGGAGGATGGGAAAGGAGGGGGGCCTTCATTTGTCCCTGTTATCCTTAGAGCCTGCTCCTTTTCCTCAGAAGTCCTGTGGAGGCAGCACTTAACTTAGTTGATCTTCCCCTTGCAAGGTTGTCAGTTTGGTAGGGTTGGCCTTGGGAGCCAAACTGTAGTTGGTAATGTGAAATGCAGAGAAGGCAGGGGACTGGAGAATCGGTTGGTGCAGAAGGACTGAATCTGTAGGAAGCCAGGTGAGGAGGAGGCAGATGAGAGGAATCAGTACTTTTCTGGGAACATTCCTTGCTTAGTGTTGGATTCTTTTATCTATGATTTCTTCCATCCTTCTCATTCTTTCAGTACAGGCCTCTTGACTACTGAAGGTTGCCTTCTCTTGTCAAGAGGTGACTACTGCACAGTTCTCAGTTAGAACAGAACAACCCTTCATTTTTGATAACCAGTGTTTGCTCAATGTTTGTCTGGGTGGCAGTGTGTTGAGGAAGTCTTGTCTGTCTCCTTTGCAGACAAGCTGTGCAGAGGGGAGGCCCAGCCGCTCATCCCATTCAGTGGAAAAGGGTATGTTCTTGGAGACACAAGCACTTGCCCTTCAGCTGGGAAGCTGAACACCTCATACATGGTTAATGAAGCCAAAGGTCTCTCAAGTCAAGACCATTCAGTGAGTGCCCTGAGGCTCAATTCCAATGTTGAGGTGAAATGTGAACAGAATGGTCTCCCGAAGAAACCTCCTCTTGTCACCCCTCTTCCCTCTGCTAGTCACCAGAGTGTCCTGAGCAGCTACTTCCCCAGAGTCTCTGTTGCTAACCAAAAGGTTTTCAGAAATGTGAATGGATCCCCAGTAAAGAGCGGGACCACTGGAGATGGCACCAAGCATTCTGCCTCAGTAGGCTCTCAGAGAAAGGTTCCACCTTCCAGGGCATCCCTGAGAAATGCCTCCAAAGTCACAGCACCAGCATCAGCAACTGTGACATCTGTAGCTGGGACATCTGTGACTATATCCCAAGAGGAGAGTGGGTCTGAAGACCAATTCCTAAACAAGCGACCCAGGTTGGAGGACAGGACTGCTTTGGATAATATCAAGGAACAAACACAGAGTGGTAGTGACCTTCAGAATAGCTCACGGCCCACAGCCACCAGCACTCCTCGGAGCTCAGGCAGCTCATGCAGTCAGCGACGGCTGGTCAACTGTCCAGTGTGTCAGGGCGTGGTTTTGGAGTCGCAGATTAATGAGCACTTAGACCGCTGCCTGGAAGGCAACAAAACCAACCTGCGACCTCGAAGAGTATGAGCTGGAGTGGGTCCCACACTGCCTGTAGGCTCGTGGTAGTGTCACCTGGCAGGTGAAGGACCTGTGGGTTACAGTCTGACTTACTGCACCAGCACAGTGTTGTTTTATATACACTCAATAAGCAACTTTAGTTTAAGTCTGTGTCTCTATCCAGAGGGTGTGCCTGTAATAGCAGATGCTCAGGAAGATGAGGCAGGAGCATCGCTCCAGCCCATGACCCTGGGTAATAGGGAGCCTCTGTCTCAGGAGCTTATGTGTCAGTGTGCTGTGTTCACCCACACCTTACCAGGACATGGGCTCCGTTTGTCCTGTGTCCGTGTATGGCTTTATGTACTTTTGGGTTTTTTGTTTTGGTTTGTTTTGTTCATGAAGGTTTTAGAGTACTTAACTATATTCTCAAGATAGTCATATCAGGAGTCCTGAAGCTGAAAACTTTTAATGTTAAACCCCATTCTCTAAGCTGTTAATCTTTTTGAGGTCTGACACTTTTTTCAGATGGTATGAAACAGTAGTTGTCCTAAAAGTAGTCAGAGTTCTTTCGTTTTAAATCCTAACAGCAGATAAGCTTTCTATATTTTAAAAGATTTTACTTTCTACATGAAGATGGTAGGCAAATTTTAAAGACTTCTATATTCTTAGTAATTTATATTTTAAATATAACATGTTTATTTATGTATATAATTTGTCCTACTTTTACTAAAAAGTGGCCGCAGATTTTAAAGACTCATATATTTAAAAGACTTTTTCTAGCTCATGACAACTCCTGTTTAAAATCCCAGTACTTGGGAGGCTGAGGCAGGGAGATGGCTGTGGGGTTTGAAGCCAGCCTAGGCTTAAGCTCCAGTGTGGGTTATGGTGAGACTATGTCTCAAAAAAGTTTTTTGTTTGTTTGGGCTTTTTTTTCTTTTTTCTTTCTTTCTTTTTTTTTTTTTTTTCTTTCTCTGTTCCATCTTTATTTACCGAGCAATGGTTGCAGAATTGAGAGTAAAGTGGATACCGTATGTACAGTATACAGTTGTTTTAATGTTAAAGCGGTTACTCCGTTCTGCAGGCCAGATTTGACGGGGACTTAAGTGAATGGTGCTAAAACGTAACTGATGCATAACATCTCACAAAGCTGCCTGATTCCTTAAAGAGCAGAAAATCCCTGGGCAGCACTGTGAACTCTATGCCAAAGTGGGAGCAAAAGATCATCATCTGAGCGCTGGGAGGTTGTGTCTTACCGCATTCGGGCAGAGACACACGACACGTGTCTTAGTTTGTCTCATGTCTGTCCCTCCACCTTGCTGACTTTGCTCCAAGGTGCACAAATCTTGTGAGTGTTGGGGTGAAGCTGGTTTGTCTGGTGTTCCCCTGTATAACTTCCTCCATTACCTCCCCCAGGGAGGGTTGGGGGAGTCTTGCTATAGTTGTCCCTTCACAGGGCCTACCTTTTCCATCCCCAAAGGTCATAGTTTGTTACTAGAGAGTGT
This sequence comes from Montemys delectorum, assembly GCA_019843815.1. NCBI lineage: Eukaryota > Metazoa > Chordata > Mammalia > Rodentia > Muridae > Montemys > Montemys delectorum. Next base: position 9,602 of record JADRCD010215924.1, on the reverse strand, counting down.
GAAGGTAGTGTCTTTGTTACTGTGTAGGTTTATTTTCATTCCTTTGTAGAATTTAAAGATAACTAAGTTTCCTCCCTCCCCCCAGTATTATTGAACCATTGGAAGTATCCCAGTGCAGGGCTAAGTGATGCTGACAACAGCCACTCAGGAGAGGAACTGGCACAGGGCATCTGTGGTCGGCTTTATCCAACTCTTGAGTCCTCTCCTCCCAGCAGCGGGCCACTGTTGACTTCTCAGTATTCCTGACAGGATCTTTAGCCAGTAGGATCACATAACAAGTTTTGATATTTCTTAAAGCATGAAGTTAAATAGTATTTAATGTTTATAGGTAAATAGCTATTAAAGTTTTTTGTTTGGATATATGCCATATTTTTACCAATTTAACAGGTTATAGACAATTAAATATTTTTGTGCCAAACTACATAAGTTCTAATTAGGTGGTAGTTCATGCCTTTCAGGAGCTACATCCTCAGTGAGGGAAACATGCACATTAATATTAGTGCCTTATGATGGTGCTGGGTCAGGGTTTCACTCTGGCACTGTTTTTTAGTGAGTTGAGTAAGCTTGTTAAGGAAGGGGAAGGGAGAGAACTGGGCACATCCTGTGGAAACATAGGATGTTGAGCTGGGGGGAGGGAGAGTGTAGACATTCAGGCCTAGCCAGGCTGAGGGTAGGACTGCACCTGCTATGTCCTCTAACCACCTATGCAGTGACAGAGAGGGGACAAAAGCTGGGTGTGCAGTCTCTGCAACACCAGCTTCTGAACATGGCGAGAATGCAAGTGGGAATGTAATGAGCCTCTAGTAGTTAGAGAAGATTTGCCCTTAAGAGTAGTTATCCTTTTATCTGTCATTTTATCAGTGAAATGTGGATTTTGTTTGTATTCTTCCTTTGAAAGCAAATTTCTAACCTCAGTGGAGCTAAAGTTGGTTCAGCTCTGCACTTTAGGGCCACAGTCGTAGGTCCTGTTTCTATAGAATTCCCAGTTCCCACACTGGCTAAAAGCAACGTTTCGAACCTTTGTTTGGCTTTGGCCAACTGAGTGCACATCCTAACTGGGACCTCTGAGGTAAATGTGAAAACACTAAAACCTCATTCTGTCTTGTTCCAAAGCTCTAAGATTGTATTTTTTCTTTCAAAGCTTTACAGATTTTAAAAATAAACAATGTTTTGATGTAAAGTGGTAGATGTTTCTTTCTGGTTTGATTTTTGTGGTGCTGAGGATGGGCCCTGACTCTTCATAAACTCACAAATTCACATTTGTATGCTTACAGATACATGCAGGCATAAAGCCAAGAATGTAATCCCAGCATTCAGGAGCAGGTTAAGTGCTCTGCCACTGAACTACATACACAGACCTCTTTAGGATTACAGGGTGGGCTGCCTGACAGCTATGGTGTTCTCGTCGGGTTTAGTAGAGCTGAGGGCTTTTCCTCCCCTTATCTTGATACAGAATATTAGACCACACTTAGTTTGGTTCATAATCTCCATACACGAAAGATGGCCGTGGTCAGTAAAAGGGAAGGTGAGTGGGAAGCTGTCTACAAGTATATGCTCCTGTGTGGTATACTCAACGGAGTAGATACCAAGACTCAAACCAGGATGTGGGCCACAGGAATTAGGTCACATATTTACTATCCTGTTTCTCAGTCCTCCAGTTGTAACACCAACTCCTTGCCATAGACAATCAGCCAAGGATGTTTAGGTGAAATTCTTTCCAAAGCTGCCTACTTGAAGCTTTGGAAACTTAGTTTGGATCTCTACTGATCCTACCCACCCATCTCTCTATTACACTTACTATGTGTATGTGTTTGCTCAGAGAGTCAGCTATCTCCTTGTTAAAGACTTAAGATAGGTTTCTGTCTGTGTACAGTATTAATTTGTGAACAGCTGGGTACAGTTATCAGATATTTAATCCCAGTACTCAGAGGCAGAGGCTATGGGTCTCTAAATTCCAGACCACCCAGAGTTTGACCCCATCTCAAAAATTCATTGTATGCTTACCTATATGTACAAACAAGGCCAAGAATGTAATCCCAGCACTCAGTGAGGCAGGATTACCCATGTTGGCCTCAGAGTGAGCACCCATCTCCAGAAAAATCACAACCAATATTGCTTCCTTTATAAAATAACCTGGATGCAGTGATATAGTTGTTAGCTGAGTGTTTCCATAGCTGCTCCACAAGACCAGAAGTGGAAGGTGGAGGGTGGTTTCTCCACAGACTAGAGAAGCCATCCCTATCACTGCTGCTTGGATATAGCAATGTTAAGCCCGGAGCACAGCTGTGTATGCTCTGCTTGCTTTCTAACCCTACTGGGCAAGTTAACCAACCGTAAGGGCTACATTTCTACTTCACTGTGTTTCCATTCTTTCTTGGGCATCTGTTTCCAAGGTTTGGGAACTTGCTCCTGCCACAGAGTGTTTAGCCAGAAGTCTCTCCTACCATATGGGTTCAGGGTCAGACTTGGCAGTAAGTGCTCCATCTGTCATCTCAGCTGTCCTTGGTGTTTGGCTTTAACTTGAGATAACTCTTCAGTCTGTTCCCTGAAGGGATGACTATTCCTGCCTGCCTGCCTTTCCTGTTTGGTCATTTAGTTCTGAGATTGGGATCTGACCATGCTAATCCAGCTTCCTTGAACTCCCAAGTTGGGCCACAGTCCTCCTTGTAGCTGTACCTACAGGAGTGTGCCACAATGCAGGACATGGATCTTTAAAGTGTTAAGTTTTATCCAAAAAAAAAAAAAATGTTTGTTTGACTGCTTTAGATTTTCTTATGCTGTACATTAAGACCAAGTCTCAAGTTGGAAAGACTTGAGTTTCCTTGCCTTGCAAAAGCAGTGGGGCTTCTGGCTGATTGGTCACTTCCAGCACTTCACAGGTGAAGTGAAGTTCTTTCCCAGAAAAGAACATGTCCAGGATTGAAATTCATGTGTTGCTCAGGATTGAAATTCATGTGTTGCTCTGTCCCCACTGTGCAACAGGGAAGATCTGAAAAGAACAAGGAATGCCCCAGGTAGTAGGATATGATTTCACCAGGGCAGAGAAAAGCCAGAGCTAAGGCAAGCTGTGAGATGATAGAGCCCAGGGATGAGAATATTCCAGTCTCTGACAGACTCCATAGCATAAACAACCAGGACTAGGACTTCCCAAGAGCCAAGCCAGAATGATACCTCAAAATCTAAGGCAATGTTTTCCAGTGTGGGTTCCGGTTTGGGGCTGAGTTACCAACCTTGAGAGTATCTATTCCCCTCACAACTTGAGCACCAGGAGTGATAAACACAGAGTCAGGAAACAGGAAAATCAACACTAGGTAGATGGCTCCAGGGAGCCAGGTAGGCAGACACCGGGCTTAGGTGTCTAGCCACAGGACCCAGGAGGAAGTCAGCACACTCATGATTAAAAATTGAAAGCAGGGTATTAGGGTACCACAGGGGCTGAGCAGGACTTCTGTCTGAGGCCAGCCTGGGCAAAAGCAAGACCCAGTCCCAAAGCTAAACAAAGGACTCAGAAGGCTGCATCCAAACTAAAGAGTGTTAATTCTATGTTTTAGCCCATTGCCACACTTACTGGTCCTCTGACCCACTCCAGTGCATATTTCAGTACCATTTCCCAAATGCCCACTCAGATGGTTGTTTGGGTTTTTGGAGACAGGGTCTCACCAACCACCGACCATCATGTCTCTCTACTCCTGGAGCTCTCTACTCCTGGAGCAACTACCGGCTGCTCGCTCTGTGATATACAGAAGGGAATTGCCGGATGGTGTGGACTAGACCCAAGATGGATCTAGTAAGTAAGTAACCAATGGGCTTTCGGGGAAAGCCCGTGGTAATAGGCTGGGAAACAGACGACAGCTGGAGGTGACAACAGTTACAGTTTTTTCAAGAACATTTATACATCTTTTTAATTAGATTAGCTTTACAAGCAACGTGAGAGGCTTTCATAGGAAACACCGCTTCCAAACCACACGAGTCTCTCTGTGAATCCTGAAGTGCCCTGCCTGTCATGCAAAAAGAGCTGTTCCACAACTGGTTAATGTGTTGAACAGAAACAGTGTTATAAAGCTTTCTCTTTAGCCAGGATTAACACATACAGGCCACAAATGGTTTAAATAGAGTCCTAACATGAGATTAAGTTTAAGTGGGCATTAAGGGGATAACTATCCTGATTTCTTGTTTTGTTTTGTTTTGTTTTTTTGTATTTGTTTTTGTTTTGTTTTTCACAGTGACCTCCGGAAAAGCATATACTTTCCAAAAGATATATAATTTAAATTTTGTCTGGCAAGCACACCCCACCCCATCCCCTGCCACAGAACCTGGGACCTGGTATGTCAGTAAAGGTCTGAGATACAAAGGACTACAGGGTCTCCAGGATTAAAAAGGCTGCTGCTCCAGTCAATCAAACCTTCCTTCTGCCAACAATGTCAAACAGTTCCTCCTGACTCCAGAACACGGTGCTTGGAGCCAGGTGGCCAAACCTCGAGCTGGCCAGTGGCAGAGGCACTTGCTGGAAAGGTGTGCTCAGTGGACGGGTCAGAAGAGGACTTCCTGCCGAGAGCCCCTCATGCAAGCCCAGTGCTGAGTAAGCCCTCGTTCACACTCAGCTTTACTGGGTTGTTTTCATGTTTTACATGAACAATAGCAATCTCTTAATAAGAATTACTGAGCTTTCCATAGAAAAGGTTTCTAACTGGATACAAACTACACAGGTGCTAAGACTGGTGTAAAGGGAAATACACAGAAATAGTTCTGTATACACACATTTTGGCAAAGATCAAGGTCGGAGAAAGAACACCTAAGGGGACAGGAATTACACCCACAATCTGTGCAAACTCTGGCTTTCTAAGGGGACTATAGAGGTGACAGGAGTCTGGCAGCCTTGTGTGGTTGTCCCTCTGTCCTCTAAAAAGAGAAAAACCCATAAAACAAGAGTGTACTTTCACACCCCTTTTGATTGCTAAGCTAGCACTCGGCTTTCATTAATAGATAGGAAAATGGCTCATGGCTGTCCAAGGAGCCGATGACCACAATCGAGGCTACAACCACACACGCCCGGGGTCACCAGGTGCCCTGCCACAAGAACATGGCCCTGACCTGGAAGGGTCTGGAAGCACGGTCACACTATGGAGAAGCCACAGGGAAACCTGCCGCAGTGGGTCGCGGCTGTGGGCAGGCTAGACCTGCAGCAGAAGAAAGCCCTTTGTCTTCGGAACACGAAGCTGAGGAGAAGCCCGAATTCATTCAGTGCCCGTCACTTAGCTTTAAAAAATTAACTGAAGAGACAAACCCTCTTCCTGTGGCTTGTTTCCTCTCATAACTATGAGTTAGTTGAGTGCCAGTGGCAACCATCTACTACTGTTAGGTCGAAGAGCAAGAGCAGCGACCTTCACAAGTTCGAATCACTGAGAGGCGGGCCAAGAAAAACCTCATGCACTTGAGCTGGGACACAGCGCCCTTCCTTTACTTTCAGGCAGAAGAAACGAATCATCATTCACTGGCAACAATAATAGTAGGAGGCCTTTCGGGCAAAATTTAATAGCATGAAGAGGTTTACAAAAATAGATTGATGTTATTTTGAGAATAATACTGTAAATTTTTTTTCTTAATTCAGTTTTGATAAATTGTACCTAATACAAAAATTCCCCGAATTCAAACTTGATATAAAAAAGAGATGAAATGAACTCAGTTAGGTGACAGGTCTGGCAAAATAGAAGACTGAAGAAAATCCTACAAAGGGCCCTTGTTTCATGTCCAGATGGAAAAGCTACTCCCCTCCGACAGCGTCTCCTCTTCGGTCAGCAGCCAAGAGCAGCCACAGATCTGGAGCTGACCACACAGTACAGTCCCAGCAGATGGAGCCCTCTGTTGGATGACACCCAGCGAAGTTGCCTGGCTCCCAGCTGCAATACCAGGCAGGCGTCTCTCTGTTCATCCTGTCCACGAGTCCACAGAAGGCAACTGAGAGGCTGTAGTTGACGTGGGTACTGCTAGACATCTTTGCTGACTGAATTGGGCTTGAGTTCAACCCTCACACCTTTCTCACCTGCAAGAACAAGAGGCATTCACTCATAAAGCACTGGCACTTCTGAGACTGCACTGGAAACAACATCTCACTTCTCCAGCGTTCCATCAGGTCCATCCCAAGAGCTGTTCCCACGGCCACTGAGACAACCACAATGCTGTGCACAGATCTTAGAGGGCAAGCAGAGGCATCTCACCAGAAACAGTGCCATCTTTAATTTAAAGCCACCTGAGTACTGGAAAAGTACTGAGCCAGCAAAAGTACATAAACCACAGCTCTGAAAAATCCCAGAAAGTGTCCAAACATCCCATTTTTTTTACATTCCTACAAAAGGCTAAGTTGAGTCCAGTTCCTTAGAACCCAGTAGTCCTGTGACTACTGGGTGTGCTTCAGGTCCCAGGACATACAGGTGCACAAGTCCATGACCTACGCACAAAGCTGGCATCTAGGAACCTGCATGCCTGTCTGCTGAGCCAGTTCACCTCTTCTGTGTAGACTTCCCTTGTGGCCATGCATTTTTTTTTTTTAAAGATTTTAAAATTTATGTACATAAGTGCTCAATTTGCATGTATGCCTGACAGAAGAGGGCATCAGATCCCATTATAGATGGTTATGAGCTACCATATGGTTGCTGGGAATTGAACTCAGGACCTCTGGAAGAGCAGTCAGTGCTCTTAACCACTGAGCCATCACTCCAGCTCGCCACACATTCTTCAGAGTGAATGTTGTGAAAGGAAGAGAGATACTCATTTATCTGAAAGACAAGGGGAGGGGACCAGGGAACCTGAAAAGCACGGAGGATCACAGAAAAACTGTTTGTGCTTGAGTTTGCTAATTCATACATGCATCAAACCTCCGCTAAGCTTTGGACGATTTCAGCAGGTAAGAATAAAGACTAATTAGAGAAATCTTGTTTAAAATAGGGACTTAAGGAATCTGGCAGAAACATTCTCCTGGACTGTGGCTTTTGGAAGACACCATCCCCAACTGTTCCAGCCACGCCCAGCTGTGTTTACCTGTTAGATATTTTACTTTAGCTCTTGCTCGCTCATCTGCATCAAAATACCAAACAGTTATTGCGTACCTAGAAGGAAATTTAAGACAGGGTCAGAATGGTCCCTGGGAAGAAAGTGTTCCTGACAACTTGTAATGCGTGAAGCAGCCTAAGACCGATGTGGTAACTGGCAAGCGGGTCCTGTCATCCCGAAGATGAGCTGCAGCATCCAAGGGAGGCTCATAGCCTCTCGTCATGCCCACCCAACCTGCATGGTCAGAAACAGATAAAGGAAGAGCAAGTGCCCAGAAAGGAGGGACAGTGACTGGGACAAAGAAACACAGGCCAGTAAACTAACATCTCTAACTCTGAGTCACTGAGGAAGAGTTAAGCAACACTCCCAAACTTCTAGGATTCCTTCCTAAAAGATCACCGTCTCAATGCTGGGCTTGGCTGACCTTTTCCCAAAAGACCTCATTTAATTGAACTACTTTATCCAACAAATAAATGTGGTGTGGCAGGTCTGTTCAGAGCTAAAAAAGCAGGTGACTTCATGGCACAACAGTAGGGTGTCTCACTGTGTCTGACTCCAGGCTAATATAGCATGCGGCAGCCAGCACTTGCTGTAAACAGTGGAGCACAGGAACAGACGCTGTGTATGTGAGCATGTGCCTCAGGCTACTGCTCCCTCAGGAGAGCCATCCTTAGGTAAGAATCTGTGGATCCAGGCCAAAGTTCATGGGAAAAACAACAGCTACGCAATCACGTCACCTTGCTTGAAGACTCAAATACAGGGCAGTCAGTGACAGGCACCACAGTGCATGTGTCCTAACACTAGCCAGCCACTGACTCACTCTGCCCAGGCTACACTCATTCCTACCATGGTCTCTTTCGGGGAACAGGGCTATACAGGTAGTGCTTAAGAGCTCTTGCCCGTGTCCCAGGCTGTCGGTCAACTGCCAATCAGAAGTCTGCTATCTGATCAGCGCCTCCCAGAGTCCTGAGTCCTCAATAAGAAAACTCTGCTACTTTCCTAAGCTGCATTCCTCATATCCCCAGATCGGATAGCCTCCCCTCTATCTGGCCTATACAGACCCACTATACAGACTCAGGCCTCTGTTCTCTGGCCCAGTGGCCCCTCTCCTGACTGCACCTCTGGCCTCACCGTGCCTGGTTCCTAGGTTTCCTGTCAGGGTACCTAGAACTTCAGTGAATCAGTGGTGGAAGCCGCACGGGTCAGAAGCAGGAAGAAGATGGATGCCAACCTTCATCACTGTACCCTAACACTGGAGAGGCTCAATCTCGCCAGCTCCTAGCTGCTTCTAAGCCAGAGGGGGGAAGAAAATCAGACTTTCCTGCCACTTTCCCTGATAAAAACAGGCTCACTCACTGCAAGGATACGCCTCACACCTGTGCTTTTCAGAATCTTCTGAATCTCTTCATTAACTTATGCTACATGGAAAACAACAACATCAAAAACCAACCACATTCACGAGAACATATGGATTAACATAATCAGTTTAGAATCTAAACCTAAAAGTCCAATGAAAGAGGCATGAGGAGAAACCAGATAGATTGCTTTGTGTTGCATTCTGCTTTTTGAGGCAGGGCCCTATTATGCTGCTATCACCTGGCCTGGAGTTTAGTATATAGCCTGGGCTGGCCTTGAACTTGCAGCAGTTCTGGTGCTGGGATGGCAGGCATGCACCACACATGACACAAATGTGGAGGGTGATTCTGGTCTGTCTTCCCAGCATGCATCACACATGGCCACCACCCTGTCTGTCAATTCCTTTTCTCCCCACTATGCTCTCTGAATTATTTTTGAAAAATTGCTTCTTTCCTTTACTAGTTTTCTAAGAGTGCTCTGAAAACACCCACAGAATCCTGGAGCAGGCAGTATTAACAGGTGCACCGTGCAGGGGTAGGGGTGGGGTGAGGTGGGAGCAGTAGAGTGGGGAGGTCCCTCCTATTCCACCTCAGCCGAAGGGCAGGGACAGCAGGCGGCTGCTCCACAGAAACTTCGAGGTCACCCTTCAAACTCGCCCTGCCCTGTCAGGCTGTGAATCAAGTTCCCGTGAGCGGAACACTACCTTGTGGCGTATGCTGGCTGTACTTCATGAGGGTTACGCCGGTCAGACCAGAAAAACAGCAGTCTATCAAATTTGGGTTCAATGTCAGCAAACTGGGCTTTGCCTTCTGGAAAAATTCGAAGAATACCTCCACTTACCTGGGAAAAGAGCAGAGTGTGTCAGTATGAGCCACCAAGAATGGTACCAGGTTAAACTGGCAGTAGGCAGAGTTAAATGACTCAAAATGCTTAGCTGGATTATTTGTAAATACAGTTATGTTAATTAGCAAGGTGAGATGGTGAGCTGAAACTCCATGTACAGGGCGGAAGGATGCATGGGAAAATTCCTTTTTGTTGTAAGCACTTGCCACAGATAAACATACAAAATTTCCAACCCTATTTGCAAGGTTTGAAAACCAGTGAGTATTTCTAGTCATGCTGAGGTGGCATGAAGCCACCTTGGCCGAGTGGCTTACCTTTTAATGTACTATAAGAAAAACAGGGCCGGGCGGTGGTGA
>JADRCD010215922.1:0-34919 GCA_019843815.1 Montemys delectorum | reverse complement strand
ACTGACAAAAATGGCAAGTGCTTCTCCATTATCATGTTACACTGGCTATGAGTGTCATTAATCCATCCAGAGGTGTCCATGTAAACATCTGAGGACGCCAACTGTAAATCTGAATAGAAAGTTCAGTCCATTAAAATAAAAGTGCGGGCTTGCTATGCTTAAAATAATGCCCAGTATTACTCTGAAAACTTCTCATCTAAGTTATACTTGAGATATGAACTTGACATTGTAATGGTGATATTAGTGGCAGACATCTAATAACGTGGTAGAACCCATTACCAATGGGTGATGAACTAAATGGCAACCTAAACACCACACAGCAATTTTTAATTTTAAAACAATCCTTTGATGGCAGTGCTACTTATATTTCAATCCCAAAAGGGGTTTGTTAAATCACCTGGAATTTCATTGCTAATAAGAGCAGGGACAAGGACTCAAACCCAGGCAGCTTCATAAGAACTCATGCTCCCATTCCCAGCACTAGAATACAGCAGTATCTCTATCTGTCAATATCTGCACCTCTGCCAAAAGACAGGATAATCTGATAATTACATTAGGTACTGTAATCTAGTAGTGTAAATTCAGCTTCCTTCCAAAAGGGAGAAATGATACTTGCTAAAACAAAAGCAATGTAATCCTTGTGTGTTTTGATGCTTTTGTTGAAGTTGTGTTGCCTTTGCAGAGCAAAGAGAGCTGGGCTTCAGAAGAACCATGGACCAATATCCACATAGTCACAATTCAGACTGAGACAGCTGAACTGACTCATAAAAATCCTCATTAAACACTTGCATCTCTTCTGAAAAGAAAAAAGAATTTCCAAGTCAATTTCAAACAAGAAAGAGGAGGGAAGGTTTCTCTGTTATCCATTAGTGATTACAGATGAAATACAGGGGTGTTAAAATGTACAAATAGAAAAATAAAAACACTAACAAAAATGTGCATCAGAGCAGCAATACAGATCAAATTTCTTAGATTTCACAGCCAGAAATTCCTGGCATGCAAATACATTTTCTATGTTATTCCAACCAAATGTTGGTAAGTGGACAGCTAGCTGTTTCTTGTCCAAAATGCAAATACTGTTCTGGCCCTAAGAGATAATACAGAGTCCTGAACTACATAGCCATTTCAGCTGTCTCTCAATAAATGTTGTACATTAAGATATTATCATTGCAAAAGAAATGATCACAATTTTTCCCCTGTGGTAAATCTAAAAACCCATAGAAGAAAGCTATAGGCTCATCTAGGTGTAAAAGCCATTACCTTTGTTGTCAACATTTGAAACAAAGACCAGCTGGTTTTCAGAACAGTTAGGATGTTTAGAACACATACTGTGAATAGCTCTACTTGCTAGTGATGCAATTACTCTGTTTATTCATTTTAATGATCCCATAAAGGAGAATGAGATATGATGTGAGTACAGGACAAGAAAAGAGCTTGTAAACTGAGCTCAGAAATTGTCTGGAGCCAAATGTGAAGCTGGTGAACAGATGAGCTAAGCTGTCTCAGAGGCAGACCATCTTTCATGCATTCAGAAAAACCATACCAGTATAAAGGGTTTCATTCTTAGATACCATCTTCTATGTACACACTTGTGCTGGCTCATAAAGCCATTAATTTTGATTGACAATGATCTCTTGCTATTGTTTTGTATGTGGGCTACCTCTGTGCTTGTTTCAAGGGAAAGTCGCCTTAACAACATAGCTTTGAGCAAGGAAGACATTTAGAAAATAATGTTTTTTTTTTTAAGTAGTTTAGAAATAAATGCAATAACAAGGAATGGAATTTTGATCCTCTATTACTAAATATTGTGAACTATCTTATTAAAGTTATTTTATCACTGAAATTTTATTAGTATGAATTAATTGTACATGGTGGCTGTTTTCACATTGACATTTTCAGACATAAAAACAGTGTACTTTGAATGTTTTTTTAATTAGATATTTTCTTTATTTACATGTAAATTTCTCCTTTCCCAGTTTCCCCTCCAAAAAACAAGAAACAAACAAAAAAAAACCAACAAGGACAAACCCCTGTTGCCTCCCCCCTCCCCATGCCTGCCACACCACCCTCTCCCACTTATTGGCCCTGGCATTCCCCTACACTGGGGCACAAAACCTTCACAAGGCCAAGGTCCTTTCCTCCTATTGATGATCGAATTTGAATGTTTTTATTCCTGCTATCCTCTTACCTCTCTGTAATATTGATGCTCCTTCGAAAATAAATTTTAATTTGATATAGTTTTCTCAAAATCCACATTATACATATAAGAAAAATGCAGCATTTATTTTTCTAAGCCAGATTTGTTTGCTTAACATGATGATCTCCAGTTTCATCCATCACTGCGCAGATGACAACTTCATTCTTCTTCATGACTGAATAATGTTCTCACTGTATGTGTACATATACCAAACTTTTTGAACTTATGTCTTTTTTTCACAAAAATAATATTTTTGTACTAATATTTATATTTCCCTTATACTCTTATGCTAACTATATATTTAGTCTTTAGATGATTGATACCATACCAAATTTTATAGTGGTGTTAAAGAATTATACTTCTATAATCAAGCTTTAGAAGGTTTCTCTATTTCTTAATTTTTCTCAACTTTTGTATCTGCATAATCAGTAAAAATTATATGTATTAGAAGATCTAAATGTGTCACTATCCATCATTCATTCCTGAATATACTTATAAATCCAAAGGCTCAGTTCGCTTATAATTAGTCCAAGAGATAGAAACAGTGACAACTACAGTAGTGTCGATACATGTAGTAGTGAAGCCAATAGCTCTGATTTCAAAATCCAGATTTTGGAACAATCTAATAACATATTGGTACACCTTTAATTTTCCAAAACCACACTTACACTCTATGCTTCTACTATCTGTGGGAGTAATAAAGGCTGATATAATGATTTGCACTTTATAAGTACAACTTGTGACATAGTGTTTAAAGAGGTTGTGGTACCTTAAGTAGAACAGACAGAACTAAGAATCTTACACCTGATAGCTAATGTTATTCATGCATATTTACAACGTAATCAAAGTGTAAATATTTGTGTGTGGTTTCAACAGACCTACAAATAAAACTATTACCCTTGATTTTCTTGTTATTTACAAGTTCAGGCCATTGGATAATGAAAATATTGGCTACAAAGCTACCACTAATCACTACTAATGTGAATGTGGTATGATTAATTGAGAAATATTCAGTGCCTTGATTGACAGATCTTAAGTAGCAAGCAACAGCCAATAAAGAGACAACAGCTGTAAGGGGCAAGCTTGAACTCAGAACATTTAGATTGGCTTACATTGAATAATCCAAAATTAACTTCAAATTTCCTTGCAAATTATGATGTTGAGCAAAAGTTAATCATCCTGCAGGGAAATGCTGTAAATGCTTTGCCAGAGTCTAGAGGAGTCTAGAATCCAATCTCTTTAATTCACATGCTTTTCTTAGACTTGCTCTTAAAAGGAGAACCATAAACTTGGACTTTCAATATAATCAGAGTCTTTGATGTGGCCATTTATTTTTGAAAGGCTTTGTGTAGCATGCCAATAACTACAACTCACAGTTCTGCATTGATATACCATTCAATAAACTAACCAGCCAGCCACATTTATTTTAAAGTTCAGGTTTAATTAAAAGATAAGGCCAGAATGACAGAGTGGCAAGGGAAGGAGGGGTGCTGAGGTTTTTTTTTGTTTTGTTTTGTTTTGTTTATGACCGCAGAACTGCTGCATTTATTTTTAACTGATCTCCATTAATGTCAAACCAAACAGCATCCTTTCTTACAAGCATCTACATTTGCCTCCTTGCCTGCTTCCCTCAGGAAATCACCATGCAGTTCCTCATTCTGACTTCAAATCCAGTGTAAACGTGGGTTTGCCTAACTGAAATGTTCACAATTTTTGGATCCAGAGTTAGTTTTTCAAGTTGAAGCACACTCTGTCACGTAGAAATATCTGCTGAGAATGCCTTATCTTCTTTAAGGGGTTGAAGTCTAACTGCATCAAGAGTACAATGTATGAGGAACTACTTCAAACTTCATTTTTTTTTCATTGAACCATGAAGCTTTCTACCTTACCAAATGCTTCTTTTATAGATAGAAAATAAGTTCTCTCAGACAATTAGATGTCATAAAGATGACTTGCTGCAGCTGGGCAGTGATAGAACACGCCTTTAATCCCAGCACTTGGGAGGCAGAGGCAGGGGGGTTTCTGAGTTTGAGGCCAGCCTGGTCTACAGAGTGAGTTCCAGGACAGCCAGGGCTACACAGAGAAACCCTATCTCGAAAAACGAAAAAGAAAAAATGCCTTGCTGCACCTCTTGTTCTGATTCTAATCTAAAGCTGTTCTCTAGGAATACTTAAAGAAAGACTCAGAGCAGGACATACACTTGGGGAAAGGATACTCTATTGGAACTTTAGCAGGTCTACTAACATTGGTGCTCATTGAAACTTGTAGGGCACTGGATTAGGACAAGACTTCCTGGGCCACTTTCTTTCTTTTCCCTCTCCCCTTCCGCCTCCCCCCTCCTTTCCCTGTCAGTCTCCTTTTCTATCCCCTTCTCCCTCTCCTTCCTTTCTCCCTCCCCTTTCCCTCCCCCTCCCCTCTACCTTTCTTTCTTTTTTTGTGCAACCGTGACACTTGGCAATGTATCAAGCCTAGGTTTAGATTGTCTGTACACAAAGCATTTTGCCAGAAGTTAGGCTATCAACTGACAGATTAAGATGTGAAAATTGGTTTAGTCCCTGGGAGTTCTGGGGATTCTGGTTAGCTGATATTGTCGTTCTTCAGATCACGTTGCAGTCCTCTTCAACTCCTTCAGTCCTTCCCTAGTCTCTTACATTAGGGTCCTCATGCTCAGTCCAATGGTTGGCTGCGAGCCTCCACATCTGTATTGGTCAGGCTCTGGCAGAAACTCTCAGGAGACAGCTATACCAGGCTCCTGTCCTCAAGTTCTTAGTATCAGCAATAGAGTCTGTGTTTGGTGACATGGAGGGACCCATGGAACCAGCTGCACATGTAGTAGAGGATTGCCTTATCAATGGGAGGGGAGGCCCTTAGTACTGTGGAGGCTCCAAGCTTAACCATAGGGAGATGCTAGGGCAGACCTGGGTTTGCGGGTGGGAGAACACCCTCACACAGGCAGAGGGGGGAGGTATGGAATAGGAGGTTTGCTTAGGGGAACTAAAAAGGGGGATAACATTTGGAATGTAAGTAAATAAAATAACCTATAAAAATTTCATGTCTTTTACTTAAAAAAAAAAAAAGTGGAGATTGTTATCCAGAACCACTTATTTCAGGTTACAAAACAAAGGAGCTGTAAAGAGCCTAACTCAGAAGTTCCCGGTCCTGCTAGCCTTGGAAATTTTGGGAACAGTTATTTATTTATTTATTTATTTATTTATTTATTTAATTTTATCATATAATTTTTATTAGATATTTTCTTTATTTGCATGTCTAATGATAACTCCTTTCCCGGTTTCCCTTCAGAAAAAAAAAGAAAAAGAGAAAGAAAGAAAGAAAGAAAGAAAGAAAGAAAGAAAGAAAGAAAGGAAAAAAAAAACCTGTTCCTTCCCACTGTTCACCAACCCACCCTCTCCAAATTCCTGGCCCTGGCATTCCCCTATAATGGGGCATAGAACCTTCAGAGGACCAAGGGCCTCTCCCCCCATCGATGACCAATTAGGCCATCCTCTGTAATACATATGTTGCTGGAGCCACAAGTCCCACCATGTGTACACTTTGGTTGATGGTTTAGTCCCTGAGAGTTCTGAGGGTACTAGTTAGTTCATATTGTTGTTCCTCCTAAGGGACAGCAAACCCTTCAGCTTGTTGGATCTTTTCTCTATCTCCTTCGTTGGGGACCTTGTGCTTAGTCCAATGGATAGCTTTGAGTCTCTACTTCTGTACGAGTTGGGCACTGTCAGAGCTTATCAGAAAACAGCTAGGCTCCTGTCAGACAGAACTTGCTGGCATCGACAATAGGGTCTAGATTTAATGATTGAATATGGGAAGGATTCCCAGGTAGAACAGTCTCTGGATTGTCCTTCCTTCAAACTCTGCTTTACACTGTGCTTCTGCAACTCCTTCCATGGGAATTTTGTTCCCCCTTTTAAGAAGGAACGAAGTATCTACACTTTGGTCTCCCTTCTTGATTTTTTTTTTTTTTTGTGGTTTGTGGATTGTACTTTGTGTATTCCCATCTTCTAGGCTAATATTCACTTATCAGAGAGTGCATACCATGTGTGTTCTTTTGTGATTGGGTTACCTCACTCAGGATGATATTCTCTAGATTCATCCATTTCCATAAGAATTTCATAAATTTGTTGTTTTTAATAGCTGAGTAGTACTCCATTGTGTAGATGTACCACATTTTCTGTATCCATTCCTCTGTTGAGGGGCAACTAGGTTGTTTCAAGTTTCTGACTATTATAAATAAGACTGCTATGAACATAGTAGAGCATGTGTCCTTATTGCATGTTGGAGCATCTTTTGGGTATATGCTCAGGAGTGGTATACATGGGTAGTACAATGTACAATTTCCAGAGGAACCACCAAACTGATTTCCAGAATGATTGTACCAACTTGCAATCCCACCAGCAATGGAGGAGTGTTCCTCTTTCTCCACAACCTCACCAGCATCTGCTGTCACCTGAGTTTTTGATCTTAGCCATTCTGACTGGTGTGAGGTGTAATCTCAGAGTTGTTTTGATGTGCATTTCCCTGATGACTAAGGATGTTGAACATTTCTTAAGGTGTTTCTCAGCCATTTGGTATTCCTCAGTTGATAATTCTTTGTTTAGCTCTATATCCCATTTTTAATAGGCTTATTTGGTTCTCTGGAGTGTAACTTCTTCAGTTCTTTGTATATATTGGGCTTGGTAAAGAACTTTTCCCAATCATTTCGTTGCCGTGTTGTTCTATTGACAATGTCCTTTGAGTTACAGAAGCTTTGTAATTTTATGAGGTCCCATTCATCAATTCTTCATCTTAGAGCATAAGCTATTGGTTTTTTGTTCAGGAAATTTTCCCCTGCACCCATGTGCTCAAGGTTCCTCCCCAATTTCTTTTCTATTAGTTTCAGTGTATCTGGTTTTATGTGGAGGTTCTTGATCCACTTGGACTTGAACTTTGTACAAGGAGATAGGAACGGATCAATTTGCATTCTTCTACATGCTAACCACCAGTAGAGCCAGCACCACTTGTTGAAAATGCTGCCCTTTTTCCACTGGATGGTTTTAGCTCATTTGTCAAACATCAAGTGACCATAGGTGTGTGGGTACATTTCTGGGTCTTCAGTTCTATTCCATTGATCTGCCTGCCTGTCAGTGTCCCAATACTATGCAGTTTTTATCACAATTGCTCTGTAGTAAAGCCTCAGGTAAGGGGTATTGATTCCACCAGAGGTTTTTTTATTGTTGAGAGTAGTTGTCGCTCTCCTAGGTTTTTTGTTATTCCAGATAAATTTGCAAATTGCTCTTTCTAAGTCTGTGAAGAATTGAATTGAAATTTTGATGGGGATTGCATTGAATCTGTAGATTGTTTTCAGCAAGATAGCCATTTTTACAATATTAATCTTGTCAATACATGAGCATGGGAGATCTTTCTATCTTCTGAGACTTTTGATTTCCTTCTTCAGAGACTTGAAGTTCTTGTCATACAGATCTTTTACTTGCTTAGTTAGAGTCACATCAATATATTTTATATTAATTATGACTATTGTGATGGGTGTTGTTTCTCTCATTTCTTCTCAGCCTCTTTATCCTTTGTGTAGAGGAAGGCCTCTGATTTGCTTGAGTTAATTTTATTTCCAGCTACTTTGCTGAAGTTGTTTATCAGGTTTAGGCGTTCTCTGGTGGGATTTTTGGGATCACTTAAATATACCATCATATCATCAGCAAATAGTGATAATTTGACTTTTTCCTTTCCAATTTGTATCCTCTTGATCTCCTTTTGTTGTCTAATTGCTCTGGCTAGATCTTCAAGTACAATATTGAAAAGATAGGGAGAGAGTGTGTAGTCTTATCTATTCCCTGATTTTAGTGGGATTGCTTAAAGTTTCTCTCCATTTAGTTTGATGTTGGCTACTGGTTTGTTTTATATGGCTTTTACTATGTTTAAGTATGGGCCTTGAATTCCTGATCTTTCTGATACTTTATCATGAAGGGGTGTTGGATTTGTCAAATGTTTTCTCAGTATCTAATGAAATGATAATATGGCTTTTTTTCTTTGAGTTTGTTTATATAGTAAATTACGTTGGTGGATTTCCATATATTGAACCATCCCTGCATCCCTGGGATGAAGCCTACTTGATCTTGATGGAAGATCCTTTAGATGTGTTCTTGGATTCTGTTTGTAAGAATTTTATTGAATATTTTTGCATCGATATTCATAAGGGAAATTGGTCTGAAGGTTTCTTTCTTTGTTAAGTCTTTGTGTGGTTTAGGTATCAGAGTAACTGTGGCTTCATAGAACGAATTGGGTAGAGTACCTTCTCTTTCTATTTTGTGGAATAGTTTGAGGAGTATTGGTATTAGGTCTTCCTAGAAGGTCTGATAAAACTCTACACTAAACCCGTCTGGTCTTGGGCTTTTTTTTTTGGTTGGGAGACTATTAATGACTCTTTCTATTTTGTTAGCAGACATGGAACTATTTAGATTGTTTATTTGATCTTGATTTAACTTTGGTACCTGGTATCTTTCTAGAAAATTGCCCATTTCATCCAAGTTTTCCAGTTTGTTGAGTATAGCCTTTTGTAGTAGGATCTTATGATTTTTTGGATATCCTCAGTTTCTGTTGTTATGTCTCCCTTTTCATTTCTAATCTTGTTAATCAGGATACTGCCTCTGTGCCCTCTAGATAATCTGCCTAAGGATTTGTCTATTTTGTTGATTTTCTCAAAGAACCAGCTCTTGGTTTGGTTGATACTTTGTATAGTTCTTTTTGTTTCCATTTGGTTGATTTCAGCTGTGAGTTTGATTATTTTCTGCCATGAACTCTTCTTGGGTGAATTTGCTTCTTTTTGTTCTAGAGCTTTCTGATGTGCTGTCAAATTGCTGATGTATGATCTCTCCAGTTTCTTTTTGGAAGCACTTAGAGCTATGAGTTTTTCTCTTAAGATTGCTTTCATTTTGTCCCATAATTTGGGGTTTGTTGTTGCTTCATTTTCAGTAAACTCTAAAATGTCTTTAATTTCCTTATTTATTTCTTCCTTGTCCAAGTTATCATTGAATAGAGCATTGTTATGCATCCATGTGTATGTGGGCTCTCTATTGTTTATGTTGTTATTGAAGAGCAGCCTTAGCCCATAGTGATCTTATATGATGCAAGGAATTATTTCAGTCTTCTTGTATCTGTTGAGGCCTGATTTGTGACCTACTATATGGTCAATTTTGGAGAAGGTGCCATGAGGTTATGAGAAGAAAGTTTATCCTTTTGTTTTATGATAAAAAGTTCTATAGATATCTGTTAAATCCATCTGTTTCATAACTTCTGTTAGCTTAATTATGTCTTTGTTTAGTTTCTGTTTCCATGATATGTCCATTGCAGAGAGTGGGGTATTGAAGTCTCCCACTATTATTGTGTGCGGTGCAATGTGTGCTTTGAGCTTTAGTAAAGTTTCTTTTATGAATTCAGATGCCCTTGCATTTGGAAAGTAGAGGTTCTGAATTGAGAGTTCATCTTGATATATGTTAACTTTGAGGCATATGAAGTGTCCCTTTTTATCTTTTTTGATCATTTTAGGTTGAAAGTTGATATTAGAATGGCTCCTCCAGCTTGTTTCTTGGGACCATTTGCTTGGAAAATTATTTTCCAGCCTCCCCCCTACCCCTCGCTATTTTCCAGCCTTTTATTCTGAGATAATGTCTGTCTTTTTCACTGAGGTGGGTTTCCTGTATGTAACAAAATTTGGGTCCAGTTTATTTACCCAGTCTGATAGTCTATGTCTTTTTATTGGGGAATTGAGTCCATTGATATTAATAGATATTTAGGAAAAGTAATTGTTGTTTCCTGTTATTTTTGTTGTTAGAGTTGAAATTCTGTTCATGTGGCTATCCATAGTTTGGTTGGAAGATTACTTTCTTGCTTTTTTTTAGGATGTAGCTCCTTGTGTTGGAGCTTTCCATTTATTATCCTTTTAGGGGCTTGATTTGTGGAAAGATATTGTGTAAATTTGGTTTTGTCATGGAATACTTCGGTTTCTCCATCTATGGCAGTTAAGAGTTTTGCTGGATATAGTAGCCTGGGCTGGCACTTGTGTTCTCTTAGGGTCTGTATGACATCTGCCCAGGATTTTCTAGCTTTCATAGTCTCTGGAGTGAAGTCTGGTGTAATTCTGATAGGCCTGACTTTATATGTTACTTAACCTTTTTCTCTTACTACTCTTAATATTCTTTCTTTGTTTAGTGCATTTTGTGTTTTGACTATTATGTGGTGGGAGGAATTTCTTTTCTGGACCAAACTATTTGGAGTTCTGTAGGCTTCTTGTATGTTCATGGGTATCTCTTTCTTTATGTTAGGGAAGTTTTCTTCTATAATTTTGTTGAAGATACTTACTGGCCCTTTAAGTTGGAAGTCTTCATTCTCTTCTTTGCCTATTATCCTTAGGTTTGGTCTTCTCATTGTATCCTGGGTTTCCTGAATGTTTTGGGTTGAGAACTTTTTGCATTTTGCATTTACTTTGACTGTTATGTCAATGTTTTCTATGGTCTCTTCAGCTCCTTAGATTCTCTCTTCTATCTCTTGTACTCTGCTTGCATCTATGGCTCCTGACTTCTTTCCTAGGTTTTCTATCTCCAGAGCTATCTCTCTTTGTAATTTCTTAATTGTTTCTACTTCCATTTTTTTAGGTCCTGGATGTGCTGCAGCATTTTCTCTGTCAAATCACATTAGGGCAGTGACAGGCCTATGATTGGACAGGAATAAGAGGTAGAGCCAAAGTTGGAGGAGGAGAAAGGTCAGGAGCAGGAGTAGAGAGGATCATCATGGAGTCAGAGGATGATGAAGAGTCAGATCTCAAGTGATTATACAATCAAGCAAAACTTTTTAGAAAATATGTTAATTGGGTTATAACATTTTCTTTATTATTTGGTTCTGAAATTATTGTATTGCCATCTTGTAAATTGTGATCTTATTATTATATAAATCTGATGGGATATTTAGGCCTTAAGAGTCATGGTTTACTTACTGGGTCCTAGGCACTATCTAGATGAATGATTGTTGGGGCATGTAAAGAGTTGCATGTGAGAGAGATGTTGTAAATAGCTGGGAGAAAATCACAAGAACCTGCCAGGATATGATGTTGCCAGGACTGCACAGGCTCAAGAATGTGGCCCGGCAGGAAATGGAATTTTCAAGGTGGATTCATTTTTTAAATATGATGGTTTTGTTCAATTCCTTCACTTGTTTGATTGTGCTTTCCTGTAATTCTTTAAGAGATTTTTGTGTTTCCTCTTTAAGGGCTTGAATCTGTTTACCTGTGTTCTCCTGTACTTTTTTAAGAGAGTTATTAACGTCCATCTTAAATTCCTCTATCACCATAATGAGATATGATTTTAGATCCAAATCTTGCTTTTTCAGTGTTTTGGTTATCCAGGACTTGCTGTGGTGGGAGTACTAGGTTCTGATGATGTCAACTAGTCTTGGTTTCTGTTGGTAAGATTCTTACGTTTGCCTTTGGCCATCTGTTGATCTCTGGTGTTAGATGTTCTTGCTGTCTCTGGCTGGAGCTTGTTCCTCCTGTGGGTCTGTAAGCCTGTGTCAGCACTTCTGTGAGATTAGCTTTCCTTTGGTAATACTGGTGCACAGAGGACTGTGGATCTGCCTTCCCTCCTAGTTGTAGATGGAGGTAGAAAGGATCCTGTCCCATCTGCCCTGTCGCTTCTGCAGCCTATGCCTCCCAGCTAGTCCCACCTTAGAAAGTCACCAGAGAGAAAATGGCAACCTCACTTGAGTCGGGAACAGATATTTAATTAGATAATAATGCTATTAAGTATTAAGAATAATTCTGATGGAAAATATCATATGTAAATAACTATATAATATGAGAATAATCTGACTTGCTATGCATGGTGTTGTTCACATATCTCTTTCCTCTTGGCCCAAGGTTTATATCCTCTCATTAATTCATAAGGTTAAAATACAACTCTTCTTACATGTCTAAGACCAATATAGGATATTTTAAGTGCAGAGTAAAATTTTGTAGAATAGATATACTTAATGAATTCTAAATATTTCTTCTTTTTTCATTCTAGAAAAACTTCAGATGATCTAAAGTGCTCAATAAGGCTTCAGAACATAGTTTATATTGAGAGAAACATATCTCAGGAAAGCATACAGCATTACTTATTTCTAAACACTCAAAATGAGTTATAGTAAGATGTTGCATATGCCCCAAATCTTCTTACTGCAAACTTCTTCTGAGATCAGGGAAGGAAGATATATGAGAAAGAATGACTCACAAAGTAATTTTGTACTCTGGCCAAATCTTAGAAATTTGGCAAAATTCCTTTATGAAGTTAAATGATTTCCTTGAAATACAATTAAGGAAGAATATATGGCAAGAGTCTCTGCTTGCAAGTTACTTATTAATGTGATAGATAATCTATATATTCATAAAATCAGGGCTGCCATTTGCAAGCATACATCTACCCATGCATCTTTATTAAAGAGAAAGTCCATTATCAAGTTGCAGACCAGTGAGTAGTTTAGACTATTATGCGTTAGGTTATGCTGGCTTTTCTGGTCTAAAGTAATGAGAAAATACTGACTTAGAAAAGACTTAATAGGATGCCATCTCTCCATCCAGCTATCACTGAACACAGATATCATGCCTTAGGCACCCACTTGATGGGTGCTAAATTGTAGTACATTCATGACTGAATTCGCCAACAGCTACCTGTAGTACTGATAATCTATACTATGGGTTAATGTGTAAGCTATTTACCTTTATCATTGCTGACATCTGTACTATATACAGAAAAACTAAAGGGTGAGGAATTATATTTTCCCCCATGGCAGTGGTAGCAGAATGAGTGTCTTCAAGCACAGTCTCAAGGTCAAATAATTTCCATTAGCCTGCATCTCAGGATGGCTCAATCCTGCCCTCTGTAGGATTTCAAGAGTCACCCATAGAAAGCATTCTCTCCTGCCATGTCTAAAATTCCCAGCAGACCAAAGAAACTGTTTATATTAGAATTGATTGCCCTTACTGTTGTGATAACTATTACAACCAATTCTTCGTATCTAAGTCATTACTGGCACCTGGGTTAGTTAAGTAATATTAGATCTCAAAACTTTCATATCTATTAGACTGTATTTCTACTGTTAGACTCAAGATTTTTTTCTCACTCAGCTGTCTGGAACCTATTGTCTTCTATCATCCGAAATATTTTATATCTACTTTCTTTATGAAGGTCTCTTCTTCTTCCTCTCCACCATGCTCTTCATCTTCTGACTCCTTTTCCCTTCTGTTTCCTCTTTTAACTCTTCTTGCTCTTCCCTCTGTTCTTTCTCATATACTTCATCCACACTTTCTTCTTTCTATGGTAAAAATGAACTATAAAGTCCACAACATATTTTCCCATTCATCCTTCCAAAGTGGTGTTTGTGTATTCTCAGTAAAGCACCTACTGCTGTATATAGATGGGAAAGTTTCCACCTTATTCCTCAATCCCACTCCCACCCCCCAAAAGCTACATAGGTATTATATTGTACACAATGAGGCATGCTCTGTATCTTTGTGATTATCTCTGTTTCTCCTGGGCTTTCACACCTTCACAGAAGAAGATTTGCAATATGCTTGTTGCATATTTCCCACTCTGTCTTCTATCTCAGTTTCTTACATTTTAAAACAAACCATTATGTTGCAATGTCTTTCTTTTTTGTGTGATGGACAAACCTCCATGCCTGTGGTGAACAAACTTTCCTTCCATTTCACATTATGTGGTCATTCTCATGATCATTTGTGAAACTGTCTCTTTCCAAACCTCTTTTATACTTTATAATATATATTCCAATTACACTTCCTCATAGCTCACACTGTCTTTTTAGCTTATCACTTGATGATTGCCATCTAGTCTACCAGTGTTTCCTATACACTTACACAAAACATGATTGTCTACTACGTGCCTCCTATTTTTATGTTAATATCTATCCACTTCATTCCTTTGACTCAACCAACAATAATGTGTTTCCTTACAGACTGAATTATTATGATCATTTTTGGTTCTTCCACACCATTTAGTATTGGAAACAAGAAATCTGGTAATACTTTATTCACTTTTTCTGCTCAAAGTCCCACCAAATTATAGAATAGCTGATGTTGTAGACCCTACACATCAACATATGAAATGTAATGTGAGAATTCCATGTTTCCAACTGTCCAATAAGTTTATCATATCATTCCATTCTTTTCTTGTTCAATGTGAATGTGTTACAAGTAAGCATATGGCCTTGATTTACAATCAGTGAAGGAGACAAGCAAACAATTGAAGCTTGCTCCATTCTACTATAACCATGACTTTTGCTGGTCACTTCTATTATAACCATGTCTTTTTCCAAAGGCTTGCACTTGAATATCTTAGCCACATATTCTCACAGTGAAAGCACCTTCTCTTTGTTGCTCTCTAAGGAGAATTTCTTCATGTGCCCACTTTCATCATATCTATTCAATATAGTACTTGAAGTGCTATTATTATTATTATTATTATTATTATTCAACAAAAAGAAATGAAGAGGATACAAATTGGCAAAGAATAAGTAAAGGTATCACTATTTGCAGATGATATGATAGTATATATAAGCAACCCCAAAAACTCTACCAGAGTACTTCTCCAGCTGATAAACAACTTCAGTGAAGTGGCAAGATATAAAATTAACTCAAACAAATCAGTAGCCTTCCTTTATACAAATGATAAAAAGGTTGAGAAATAATTAGGGAAACAACTCCCTTCAAAATAGCCACAAATAATATAAAGTATCTTGGTGTAACTCTAACCAAACAAATGAGAGAACTGTACAACAACAACTTCAAGTCTCTCAAGAAAGTAATCGAAGAAGATCTCAGAAAATGGGGAGAACTCCCGTGCTTATGGATTGGCGGAACTAATAGAATAAAAATAGCTATCCTTCCAAAGACAATCTACAGGTTCAGTGCAATCCCCATCAAAATCCCAACACAATTCTTCAAAGACATGGAAAGAACAATTCTCAAATTCATCTGGAAAGGCAAAAAACCCAGAATACCAAAGACAATTCTTAACAATAAAAGAACAGCTGGGGGAAATCAGCATCCCTGTCCTCAAGCTTCACTACAGAGCAATAGTGATAAAAACTGCATGGTATTGAAGCAGAGACAAATATGTTGATCAATGAAATAGAATTCAAGACCCAGAAATAAAACCACAGACTTATGGACACTTGATCTGTGACAAAGAAGCCAAACATACACAATAGAAAAAAGAAAGCATCTTCAACAAATGGTGCTGGTCAAACTGGTTGTCCATATGTAGAAAAATGAAAATAAACCCATATTTGTCATCTTGCACAAAGCTCAAGTCCAAATGGATCAAGGAGCTCAACATAAAACCAGATTCACTGAATCAAACAGAAGAGAAAGTGAGAAAGAACCTTGAACTCATTAGTATAGGGGGAAATTTCCTAAACAGAACTCCAATGGCTCATTCTCTAAGATCAAGATCTGATAAATGGAACCTCGTGGAACTGGAAAGCTTCTGTAAGGCAAAAGACATAGTCAATAAGACGTATCAGTAACCTACAGATTGGGAAAAAATCTTCACTAACCCCTCATCTGATAGAGGGCTACTATCCAAAATATATAAAGAACTCAAAAAGCTAACCCTCCAAAACTAAACAACCCAATCAAAAAATGGGCTATAGAAATTAAGCAGGAATTCAGAACAGAGGAAGCTCTAATGGCTGAGAAACACCTAAAGAAATGTTCAAAGTTCTTAGAGATCAGAGAAATGAAAATCAAAATGAACCTGAGATGCTACCTTACACCAATCAGAATGGCTAAGATCAAAATCTCAGGAAACAGCGAATGTTGGTGAGGATGTGGAGAAAGGGGAATACTTTCATTGCTGGTGGGATTGCAAACTGGAGCAACCACTCTGGAAATCAATCTGGAGGTTCCTCAGAAATTTGGAAATAGATCTACAAGAAGAACCAGCAATACTACTTTATGGAATATCCCCCAAAAGATGCCCCATCACGCCAGAGAGACATATGTTCCGTTCCGTTATGTTCATAGCGGCCTTGTTTGTGACAGCCAGAAGCTGTAAACAACCCATATGTCCCACGACAGAAGTGTGGATACAGAAAATGTGGTTTATTTATACAATTGAATACTACTCAGATAATAAGAATAAAGACATCCTGAGTTTTGCAGGCAAATGGATGGAACTAGAAGATATCATCCTGAGTGAAGTAACTCAGACCCAAAAACACATGCATAGTATGTACTCATTAATAAGTAAATATCACCAGAAAAAAGTGCCAAATACGCAAAATAGAGCCCACAGAACTCACAAAGGTCAACAAGCTGAATGTCACAAGTGAGGATGCCTCAGTCCCACTTGGGAGGGAGAAGAAAGCAACTACAAGGGGACAGAGAGGGAGCTGGGTTGGAAAGGAGATGGGCATTGTAGAGAGGAACATGATGAGGTATTGGGTGGGGGTAAAGAACTGAAATCCCTGAGTTCCAGCAGAAAGAATGGAAACATGCAACCTTGGAAGGTAGGAGGAGAGGAGTATGCTACAGAATGTACCAGATACCTGGGAGTTAAGAGATTCTCAGGACTCAAATCTTACAATGGGGAGAGGGAACTTGTAGAGCCCACCTCCAGCAGAAAGACAGGGCATCAAGTGAGGAATGGGGTTGTTATCTCACAGTCAAAACTCTGACCCATACTTATTCCTGTCTGAAAGAACTGCAGGGATGAAAATGGAGAGGAGCCTGAGGAAAAGATGGTTCAGTGATAGGCTCAAAGTGGGATCCAGAGCTCCCAGGGACTAAACTACCAACCAAGGAGTACACATGGTGTGACTGATGGCTCTGGCAGCATGTGTATAGTAGAGAATGGCCAAATCGGTCATCAACAGGAGGAGAGGCCCTTGGCCCTGTGAAGGTTCTTTGCTCCAGTGTACGGGAATGCCAGGGCCAGTAAGTGGGAGAGGGTGAGGTGGCTAGCAGGGGGATGGGGGAGGGAACATGAGTTTGTTCTTGTTGTTGATTTTTGTGTTTTTTTTGGTGGGGGGGACTGGGAAAGGAGAAATCATATGACATGCAAATAAAGAAAATATCTAATAAAAATAATAATAATAAAAGAAAGAAACAAAACAAAACAAAAAAAAGCATCCTATAACCTATATAAAATGTATAATCCATTTGTTCTGTCTCCTCAATAATCTCATCTAAGATTCTGACTTTGATATTTCTATTTTCATATATATATGAAAATATATATGATATATATATATATATATATATATCACTCTATTTGATACAAATATTACTACTTAACCAATAAATTCACTTGGCTTTCTAGGAGTCATCTTAGGAACTATGTGATATCTTCATTACTGTCCTAAGATAATATTTTTCACTATCTCTGTAAATTACGTAACTTCAAATACAAACACCTGAAACTATTCTTGAGTCTCCATTAGTAAGTTCTAGTGACACTATGTATACTAAACATGTCGAGAGAGCATCCAGAATTTCACCAGGTATTATCGACTGCACTACAGCCATTCAAAGTTAAGAAACACAAAGCTTCGTCGAGACTCTTGTAGCGCCATCTTAACAGTTTGTCCTGAAAGTACGTCCAATCAACTTACAGCAGCCAGAGAAATAGGCTGCTACATCATTTGTAAGCCTCAACCAGGTCATATTACATCAAGTTGGTCAAGTATTTACGGCTTTTCGTAATAGAGAGGTTAGTGTCTAGAGTTTTGTTACAGAAAACAAATGCCACATATTGTGACTTCTGTGTACCTCTACAGCTTCAAGTTGTCACACCCTTAACATTCTCTCTGTTTTCTGTGTGTTCCATATAGTAACCATGTTGCTTGTTAATTTTCCAGTAAGTTCCTCTGCTATGACATTAGTCTGCATCCAGTTCTCTCTTAGGACTCTTCACATAACTGCAAGCTTTCTCCCTCTATCCAGATGGTTGCCTCCATATTGCTTAACATCTTTCTTCACCACCTTAACAAATGACTAAACCTTGGGGTTCGCTACCACTTTACACTGGTTTAATGTCTCCCGGACCGATACAGGTATTTCCATCTACAGCTTATAATTAGATATAAAACATTTTAACCTGAAAAATGTCTACTAAAATATATTGCTTAGTAAAATATTTTTCTATGACTGGCTGAATGACTAAAGTGGAAAGAAACAGCAGTGACTCCAAACAAACAGATACAGCATGGGCCTCAAAATGGTACTGAAGATACAGTAGAAGTAATGGAAGAGAAGGAGAGAAAACGGATCAAAACAAAGCATTCGCAATCTATGAATATGGGTGCATTTACCCTAAACTGAAACAAATTTATGATTGTTCTTCTGTGGCTATAGTATCTACTCTTAGAGATCAACTATTTCATTCTTAGGGATATGACAAAGTTGACTTTCAAGTTTGTTTTCTATGAGGCTATGTGTGTATGTGGGGGGTGGGTATATATTGCAAACATGGATAATAAGTAGCAAAAGAATATGAACCTAGGAAATGCCAATCATTCCTTGAATCTACTTTGGATCAACTTTAAGCTTAATTTTGTTTATTTGATTTTTTTTGGTTTGCTTTTATTTCTTTTGTTTTAAGCTTTATTAACATATATTTATTTTATATAATAGTGGATTTGATTATGACGTTTTCATATATATATACACGCATATGTATATTTCATATTCATCTAGATTACCCTCTGCTGCATCTCATACTCACACTCCTTTCTGGAAAGTTTCCCTCTACAATATTTCATAGTAGTTTAAAATGACATATGATTACTTTACTCTGACTTCCTCTCTCCATTGCCCCCCATGTACCCCTTCAAATTTATGGCCTCTTCCTCTTCAATTATTTAAATATATAGTCTCTCACTATGTCACTCGTATTACTGATCTATATACCCAGCCCTAAATTTATCATTTCCTAAATAATATATTTTAAGTTAAGTTAAAAAATAAGAGGGTTGGGTACATGGCTGAGTTTGTAAAAGTTGCTTGTAAAACATTTACGAAGCACGGGGTTTGATCAAGATTCTTATAAAAATCAGACCTTGTAATTCCTGTCGGTAATT
This sequence comes from Montemys delectorum, assembly GCA_019843815.1. Taxonomy (NCBI): domain Eukaryota; kingdom Metazoa; phylum Chordata; class Mammalia; order Rodentia; family Muridae; genus Montemys; species Montemys delectorum. The sequence continues at coordinate 15,583 of JADRCD010215922.1, read as the reverse complement.
CCACTTGTTCAATGTTAGAGGCAGGAGCATTAGAATCTCTAAGTCAGCCTTTACAATATAGTAAGTTTGGAGTTAGCCCAAAGTGCTTAAAACCTTGTCTCCAAGTAAAATAAAAAAAATAAACATTCGCAATCTCAACTTACTTAAAACATATATTTTAGTATAATACCTGGTACAGTGAGGGAAAACAATAGTATGAATGAAATCATGCAGTAGGTACAGCCTGTTTCTGAAGAAGTCACAGCTTATTCCACTACTCACTAGGTCTTCTAATGTTAGTGGAAAATGTCAAGCTAATGGGACTGCAGTATAATGAAGATACTCTGTTTTAGTGTTGCATACTAATTTATTGTATACTGTTTGTTATTGGTAGCATCTTTTAATCTGTAACTTTAAATGGAACACTTAACTATAGGATTACAATAAAGTTTAAAATTCAATTTGCAAAGATATATGTATATTCCTATAGTTTATTCCTTATTATAATATGTTCACAAAAATACATATCCATATCCAATATGTAGTCCTGTTTTTTCTTAGGAACATACATTCTACTAGAAAACATTTACATAATTTTTATGACTTCTACATTATAGAATCATCTTCCGTAACAACCGAAGCTTGTGCGGATTCTATAACAATCTGTAGAAGATCACTCATAACATTAAGATTTCACTAACTTCATTTTCTCAGCATAATATAGAAAAGAGGAATATGAGGTTTGATACTAGTCTCAAGAGGATATAGTGATTTAGATATGTGTAAATCATAGATACCCATTTTTCCTAGTGTACATTAAAAAAGACACTTAGGAGATGCAGCTTTACTGTAGCTGTATATGCACATGGAACTGCCCAGTAGTCAGAATTTTTGAAATTGAATCATTTCTGATTTTAAGTCCTAAGTCTTGAATAAAATCATTTAGGAAAGTAATTCTTCATAAATTCAAATATTTGTTGCCAAATGTTATATGCTTCAAGTTTGTGAAAGGTTCATTTATGTTCACTCAATAGTCAAAACTCCATAGAAGAATTCCATTCTTCCTCTTTTCAATAATTTCCAAAAGCACACATTTATCATTATCTTGTACCTGACTCATCTATTTTCCTGAAAGAGTAAATCTTACTCAGGATAACAAATATAGTTGATCTACCTATAATATCTCTTGTTAGATACATGCCTAGCTATTTTAGGACATTTGAATGCCCAAGAATGAAAGGCAGAGGTTGTAGGAATTCAAATTCAATAAACCGTGCTATGGGTAGGATTATCTGTCTTCTCCAACAAATTAACTATATTAAAATTTTAAATCTTAGGACTTAATAATATAACTGTTTAGAGAAAAATTTGAAAAGTGGCAATTATGTTAAAATGCTAGTGAAATGAACAGACATTTCTCAAATGAAGAAGCAGAAATTGCCAATCAATATTTTGATATGAATCCAATATCCCGAGACTTCAGATAATCACCAATCAAAACTACTGTTCAATAGTACCTCCATGGTCATAATGCCTGCCAATGAAAATTTCAATAATAAATGTTAGTGAGGATGTAAGGAAAGAGAAACTATTATTCACTATTGTGAGAAGCACAAAGTACATCCATGGTGGAAAAAAAGATTGGAAGTCCAGTAAAAATTTAAAAACACAGCCGCCATGTGACCTAGGTATATAATTTATGGCCATATATGCAAAGAATTCCATATACTATTCCAGACATTTGAATATCCATGTCAATCACTGGCTCTACGGCAAGGAAATGGGAACCACCAATATATTTGATAACAATGAATGTTATCATTATTTGTAGTATGTTTGCACTTTTAAATTTTATTCATTGGTAAAAAAAAATATGAACTTACAAAATTTATAAGTAAATAGATAGATATGGAAAGTGCTATTACTGAGATAACCAAAACAGAAAAAAACAAAACCACATGTTCTTTCTCATATGTAGATCTTAGTCTGAAATGGATACATGCACATATAAATTTATAAATACTGAAATAAATTTTTTTTTCTTTTCGAGACAGGGTTTCTCTGTGTAGCCGTGGCTGTCCTGGAACTCACTCTGTAGACTAGGCTGGCCTCAAAATCAGAAATCTGCCTGCCTCTGCCTCCCAAGTGCTGGGATTAAAGGCCTGTGCCACCACTGCCCAACTGAAGTAAATTTTTTAAAACTATGTAGAATACAAACAGGGTCAAAAGAGGTACTAAGGTGGTAGAGATGAGTCAAAATACACATAAATAAAATTTATGAGAAGATTTGGGAGAGTAATCACAGGAAGTGAGGGGAGAGAGGAGAATCTACTAAAAGATATTTTGTTTGATAATGTTATGATGTCATGTAATAGAATACCTGTTAATTTATAAATAAATATAAATAGTTAAACATAAATTATTAATGTTGAATCTATTCCAATATTACTAGTGTTTTTATAAGGGGAAAGTTGAACACAAACATTTATGTGACCAAAATAAATAATAATAATAATAATAACATTATCCAGTAACAAGCTAGCGATTCCTAAGAAGGAATCAGCCCTACATTCTTTTCTGATGTATTTCTTTATTCTTGAGTGTAGGGATAGGCCCTCTATAATTACTTATTATCCTCTGCACTTTGACAAGTTGTGACTCTCAATAAGTCCTCTACCTCCTACAAAAACATGCTTCTTTAACGGTGAAATCTGCACTATTCTATTATTTAAGAAGTACTTAGAAGGCAGCTGAAGACCATATCAGTTTACCATTGAGTAGTAAGTACATCTACTCTAGGATCTATGTCCTCTCCAGCTATGGGTTCTTGGCTAGGTTTAGAATGGTAGGCATAAGTTCCCTTTTGTTGAGCCAACCTTAAGTCCTATCTGGCTTGGTTGGTTACTCCCAAATCACGAGTACCACTGTCACACCATTGGTCATATCTTCCCAAGCAGTGTGAATGTATGTCTTAGGATTTAGAGACAGGTAGGGCTGCCTACAACTTTTCACTTTGGCCTGCTTATGTCCTTTTAACCCAATAAACTCAGATCGTTCGGGGATGCAGAACAAAGTGGAGTCAAATGATTTTACTAGTGACATCCCTGTCAAGTTCCCAAGTTCCAGGTTGTCAGATGGACACCCAGGTTTATACAGGCAACACTAACTAGACTGAGTAGGTATACATACACACACATACATACATACATACATACATACATACATACATACATACATACGTACAGACATGTATGGAGGGAATATGGAGGTATGAATTGTGGAGAAGAGTGATGAGTAGATTTGTTTAATATGAATTGTACTCATTTATTAAGTTCTTAAAAAAACAAGAAAGATGAGGGGGAAACACACAATGCTGTATAGTGCATAATACTTGGGGATAATAATCAAGGACTGTTAAATATCTCATGTCCATTAACATATTATACTTTTATTATTTTATGATATATTACTCATGCAAATAAAGTTCACTGTAAAGCAAAAACAAATGAAGAAATAAAAAGTCTTTTTATCTTCTTGATGCTCTCCAGCTATGACCACTCAATAGATCATTGAAGGAAACTAATACAAAAAAACCTCTTCGAAGAGGCCCAAGCTGTTCAATTCAGAAGCTCAGTCACAGCCTGTATGCAACTTCAAAAACTATCAAGGTTCAAAGTGTGATTGATTTTATTTCACATTGTTTTATTTATTTATTTTTTCATATGGTGTGAACGCCAAGCAGAGCCTGAAAGCACTAGTGTTGCTTTCCATGTTCCCAGCTGGATTATTAATCTTTCTGTCAAGTCTAATTCCTGACCCTCAATTTAGTTCTATTTCGCAGCTGATGCCTCTATTAGCCTGGCTGCACTTGAATTCTGTTGCTCCTGTGGCTACGGCATGCTGAGAGACTACTTTCAGAGTACTTAGCAGAACAGCTCTGTGTTTTATTGACTCAGATTTTAATTTCAAATACTATGCTGACTGATCAGGTACTTGAAAACAAATGTTCTGAGAGACTCCTCTTGTGTACTGGGAGGTAATGGCAAAGTTTCATGTACATCCAAGCAATGGATTTAAGAAAACCTTTTGTGCCTTACATTACTTCATTCTTTATAACATTAATAAAGTCTTGGAGAAATCAATGACTTTTGGAAAATATAATAAAATTAAGAAAACTTAAATTTTTTGGTCTTAAATTCTTTTTTTATTAGATGTTTTCTTTATTTACATGTCATACAATATCTCTTTTCCCAGATTCCCCTCCAAAAAAAAAAAGAAAAAATTAAAATAAAATAAAAAAAACAAACAAAAAAACCCCCCAAAACAAACCCCTGTTCCCTCCTCTTCCCCCTGCTCACCATCCCACCCCTTCCTGCTTCCTGGCCCTGGCATTCTCCTACACTGGGGCATAGAACCTTCACAGACCCAAGGGCCTCTCCTCCCATTGATGACCAACTTGGCCATCCTCTGCTATACATATACTGCAGGAGCCATTAGTCCCACCATGTGTACTCTTAGAACCATAGACAGTGCCATAGACAGGCTAGGAAGAAAGGAAAACATGTGCCAGATTTTACTATTTATAAATGCTTGCCATTATAGCAGGATTAATACAAGTAAATTGAATTATAGGCTCAGTGTTTCAGTGAAAATATGAGGTAACCTGATAATAAACAAAGCACAGGCCTGTAGTAAAAGATCAATGTATTGAAGAAGATGGTGTTGTCACACTTTTAGGTTTGCTCCATTTTAGAACAGCCAGAATTGATGATAATCTATTGAATTGATTGACTACTGTCTTAGTCAGGGTTTCTATTCCTGCACAAACATCATGACCATGAAGCAAGTTGGGGAGGAAAGGGTTTATTCAGCTTACACTTCCACACTGCTGTTTATCACAAAGGAAGTCAGGACTGGAACTCAAGCAGGTCAGGAAGCAGGAGCTGATGCAGAGGCCATGAAGGGATGTTCCTTACTGGCTTACTTGCTTGCCTTGCTCAGCCTGCTCTCTTATAGAACCCAAGAATTCCAGCCCAGGGATGGCACCACCCCCTTGATCACTAATTGAGAAAATGCCCCATAGTTTGCACTCATGGAGGCACTTCCCCAATTGCAGCTCCCTTCTCTGTGATAACTCTAGCCTGTGTCAAGTTGACACACAAAACCAGCCAGTACAACTACATTTTGCTGACTTCTTATTACTATGTTATCATTGATGGTTACAGAGCTCAAAAGTACCTAAGTAATGACGCATCAGGAAAAAGCATTCTCCAGTATTGCTTCATGCATGAATCTGTAAAACACTTTATTTCCCTCCCGTGATAAAAGTCAAATTGGATCTCTAGTATTTCTTCTCATTAAATCTCTTGTTGAATAACATTTACATACAAAAAACATTAAAGTCATTAATCCTAGCTTCTACACTTAAATGAGAACCTACTCACTATCAATAGGAAGTCCATTCCAGTTTTCTCTGATCTTAATAAAGAATCTAGTCTTTAAATGATCTATATATAACCTCCCCCACTACCCAGTGACACCATGGAGACACTGGAAATTATACCGGAAATATTTTCATTTTCCTACTCCTGTGTCATAATTTGGTCACTTTCCTTTTGCTTTTCTGTATTCCTCCTCACACGAGATGACTTCTTTTTGCTTGTATATCTACTTAGATTAGTCCACATAATCTCTAGGTTTTGAAAGGTGTTGCTTCATCTTCCTCCTCCTCCTCTTCCTCCTTGTCTTCCTCCCCCTCCTTTCTTCTTCTTGGTTCTTTTCAAACCATGGTTTCTTTGTGTAGTGCTGGTTCTCCTAGAGCACACTCTGTAGATCAGGCTGATGTCAAACTCAGAGATCTGCCAGCCTCTGCCTCCTGAGTGCCGAGTTTTAAAGGTGTGTGCTGCCACAAGCTAGATGATTTTTAATTTTTTTAAAGTTGTCAGTTATGGAGGATATCACAACTACACCAGATGCTTCCTGAGTTTCTGTTTGAATTACTTTCTAGTAAAAATCTATTAAGTTGTTTTAGGAGTATGTGTAAAGCTTAGCACTGTGATTCACATTAGAATTATCATATCTTCCAGGTACATATTTTCTTAGATTGAAGTGTTCCTTACTGGTGGGAGGTTCATAAGACTCAGAAAAATAAGAAAATTTATCAAAAGTGTAGGGACAGCTCAATTGTTAAGAAACAATTATTCTTTTGCAGAAAATGGGGAATCCAGGCCCCAGAACTGAACTCAAGTGGCTCACACACTCTTATAACTCTAAAACCAGTGCGTCTAATACCACAAGACTCTGCTGGAACCTGTACTCATTTGGACATACACATACCTGGGCACACCCACATATGCAGAATTCAAAATAAAATAAATCTTAGAAAAAGCTTCACTGGGCACATTAAGCTCAGAAAGTAACAAGATTCATAAGACTTCTCTCTAAGATTACATGGGCAGTAAAAGAGAATAAAAGAGAACTAGGGTGAGGAAGGTTTTTGTGGAGGTCAACCAGATAGTCCAAGAAATAAAATGTTCATGAGCTGACATCTAGGCTGGGATAAGGTTCTCAATGGTGAGCTGCATATGCTTCAGCCATTTGCTATACCTAAGAGTCCACTCTCACTCCTGCAAGAAACCAACCTTCCAAAACTCATTGTTTCATCATGATGGCTGTAGGTGAAGTTCTCACAGCATAAAAAAAAATTAGAACAAAAAGAAGTCACACAGCAATGAGGTAAAGTATATATCTGTTCTCCAGAGACAGTCATTTACAAATCACAAAATGAAAAATTATAATACACAGTTAGGAAGATATATTTTCAAAATACTAAAGAAAATGGAAAATCTTACATATACTAATCTTATATACATTAAAGATTCCTAGAAATTATAATATTAAGGATAAATAACATTCCAGAGAGTGACCTCAGTAAAAACAGTATAGAATGTCTTCCAAAAGAATGAGAGAGAAGTGCAAACAATGAAAAATTAGCAGAGTCCACCAATGCAGAAACCTGCCAGGAGTCTAAAGGTTCTGATAAGCACACATAGAGTACAAACTGCACTGAAGAAAAAAAAGTAATGTGATCATGAAAACATTTGTATGTTTTGGAAATTACATCAATATCAATTTCCTAATTAGGCAAAAAAGTTGTTCAAACAGTATAAAGTTACTTTCCCAGAACTCTGAAGAAAGAGAAAATCAAAGTTAATCAAAGCAAAATTCCAAGTCACTATGGCAGAAACCATTCCAGCAATTGGTGGCTTCATTCATTCCATGGCTTCTGTCAAAGTAGCTCCAATTGCTGCTTCATTGACCACACTTTCTCTCCTGTGTCTCTTGCTCTCTTCCTGCTGAAGGGTATCAGTCAATGAAGATAGGTGATTTTACTTAGAAGTCTATAAAGACCTTATTTTCTTTTTTTCCCCTATTTTCAAATAAGATTATATTCTGAGCTCCAATATAGCCATGCAAGTGTTGTGGGATGTAATTCAGCACACCAAAATGAGCAACTAAAATTTTATGGTGATGCACAAAGAATTTTTAACATCTTATATAAGATCTACAGCAACAGAAGTCTATAAAACCAAGTGTGATAAAAATTATATACAATTTAGTGTCCATTGAGATAGTAGTATGGAGAATTTAAAGACAGATGTCACGCACAGTTAGACTTTGTCATAGTGACCTAAATTATATGGTGATTAGACTCACAAGCTATTCTAAAATCACTTTTATTTCCTATATTCTATATTCACCTCATTTAGACTAGAGGAAGAATTTTCTAAGGCCAAATTGTCAACTAGTCAAAAAATTATATGTTTACACACACACACACACACACACACAGAGAAATATTTTTGTGGGTGAATGTATAAATGCATATATATTTGTATGATTCCATTTTCATTCATGTTCAGTTAGAAAGTATTATTCTTTTTAATATAGAAATAAAATAATTATATCAATTAGAGTTATTTTAAATTAAATATACAAGTTGTAATTGGTGGTTTGAGGAAGAATTTCTAGAATTATCTGTTTAAATACTGATACCTAGCTGGGCAGTGGAGGCGCACACCTTTAATCCCAGGACTTGAGAAGCAGAGGCAGGTGGATTTCTGAGTTCAGGGCCAGCCTAGTCTAAATAGTGAGTTCCAGGACAGCCACCCAGGGCTACATAGAGAAACCCTGTCTTGAGAAACGAATATATACACACACACTATTATATATATGTATATATACATATATATATAATATCTTGCATATATATTCAATATGCAAGATATTGAATATAGTCAAACTGATAATCATGGTATAGAATACAAATAAACAAATATATAAAAATAACAGAAAAGTTATAACATTGCTGTTAATCAACTGTCAGAAAAAAATTATACATATTTAAAGTAGAAGTCAGAGTCATGGCTGATTTATTAAGAGTACTGGCTGAAACCCTAGGCTTAATTCACAGCGCAGATATAAGAGATCACAACAGTAACAATAGTTCCAGGGCACTCAACTTTTTTCTAATACATGTAGGCAAAACATTCAGACACACCACATCCACAACACACACACACACACACACACACACACACACACACACACACACACACATCCACAAACACATTTTATGGAAGATAAATAAATTTAGAAAAAAAATGTCACAAGTGTTAATATATTTACTTTTTATATTTCAAGCTTTGCAACTATTTTTATTGCCCCAGAAAAAAATACCAAATTGACAATTCTATAAGACACTTCTACAGAAACATAATTTATTGATGTCTGCAGGGATTGATATACCCAGTATTGGTATTAATATTGGATGGAGAAAATTGATTTATAAGCTTCATTATTTTAAAAAAGTTTCAAATAAAAAGAAACAAAAAAAACTAGATTAACTAGGAAAGACTACACATTTCAATGAACTTGTCTACAGCTTGAATAGACAGTCTGAAGTAGTGAAACTTAACACTAGATTTTCTACTTCACTATCAAGTATGTTTTTATGCACTATCCATTTCTAAAAGTATAAAATCCATGACAGCAGTAGAAGTAGAAAAGCTAACAGTTTTCTGTCCTCTTTGATGTCTCATGTCCATTGCCTGCATTCAGTCTTTCATTAACATCTAATATTAGTCTTTCTTTGTCTTTTTTCTGCATGTTATACTATACTTACAAGTATATTTGTTTGCACATGTATTTACTTGCATAAATATATATTTATATGTTTATATATATTCTTACGATGAGAAATATACGTTTTTCTTCTGAGATTATATTACCTCACTTTATTCTACACATTCTAAATCCATCTCTCATTCATTCCAAATTTTCGTTATCACTTCATAAACTGTCGAACAGGTAAATTGATCCCAACTTTTTTGTCATAATGAATAGAACTCCAAATGTATTTACAAACATAAATTTCTTTATGGCAGAATATGGAGTTCTGGGGGACATTGTTCCAGGAATGAAATAGCTGGGTCATATGGTAGTTTTGTTTTGTTCTATCAAATTTTAAAAAGCATCTAACTTGGGGCTGGTGAGATGCCTCAGCGGGTAAGAGCACTGACTGCTCTTCAGAAGGTCCTGAGTTCAAATCCCAGCAACTACATGGTGGCTCACAACCATCCATAATGAGATCTGATACCCTCTTCTGATGTGTCTGAAGACAGCTACAGTATACTTACATATAACAATAAATAAATCTTTTTTTTAAAAAAGCATGTAAGTTTTTTATCTTAGACAAGTAATTATATATATTCTATTACATTTTAATTTTGTGAAATTTTTCAGCAAAACATGCATTTATTCAGAAAACACTTAGAAAGTACGTGCTATAAAGTTGTGGACTTTTCAGATTCTGGAAGGCAGGAAGGAAAAAGGCGTGACCTTGTCTTTTGTGATCTGTATTAAAGGGAACAGATGAGAAAATTAACTGAGCAAAATTCAGATGTGATGTCTGTGTTATCAGAGCTGAATGTCTTATTGTAAAGAAACAGGTGGTTGAGACTTTTCTATATAAATCTGAGAATATACAAGTTTAACAAAACACATTTTTAAAATTCTAGCTAATTTTAGAGGTATGCATCACAAAACTTATGAAAGACTCTATGATTAGATGTGAGTTCATTGTAGCATATTAAACAGGAAAACTCATATCAGATCTACCCAAAATGCTATCTCTGACTGTGTTTGTGTTTCCCAAGAAGTCCAAGTTAATATTAAATTCAACAGGATATATATGTATTAAACCTTCATCATATCCATGAATCTGAAGAAATCTCTCTCTCTCTCTCTCTCTCTCTCTCTCTCTCTCTCTCTCTCTTTCTCTCTCTCTCTCTCTCTCTTTTTCTCTCTCTCTCTCTCTCTCTCTCTCTCTCTCTCTCTCTCTCTCTCTTTCTGTTTCTTTCTCGCTCTGTCTGTCTCAGCACTCTCTCTGTTTCTCTCTGTTTCCTTGGAATCTAATATGGTTATACCACTATATTTATAATGAAATATGAACATTTCAATACTTTAAACAACAGTTTGAAATGGTGTTAATTTGAAATACTGAAAAATGGATTTTGAAACCCAAGAACCCTTGAATACTTTTTAACTTTCCTTTGATTCCTCTTCTAAAAGAACAGTAATATTAATTACTATATTAGTAATACCACAGTAGTAATAAACAAACATACCTGAAAGCACAAATGTTTGTAAAGTTAGTAATTAAATCAAAATGCTTTGCTTTCATAATGTATTTGTAATTATGAACTTTAAACGGAAGTAATTTCTGTTATATAAAGTTATATAAGCCACATCAAGCCCATATCAAGAAATAAAACTCACTTATTTATTAGTGTCCATAAGTGTGGAACATCATGAATAGATGACATTGAAACTGAATTAGATAAAGTCTAGGATAAATGTCCTGTGTTAAAAGTATAACAAGGCACAGATTATTAGCAGAACTTCCTAGAGTTAATTTATAGTCTTTCTTGGCCAGTGCCTTTCCCTGGATATTTTACTAGAATCTGCCAAGATGTTTCATGGCAGAAGCAAGCACATTGCTGGGGCTTTGTTTACATTCCTGGCTTCCAGTCTCGACACCTGGTCTAGTTGATTCCCATGGCCCATACTTATGTTTTTGGCACATGTGGGTTACTAAAAACCTCAGTGGCACAGCAACAGACTGAGTGATCAAGAAACAAAATATCAATTTCAGGCTTTGGCATAAAACGATGGTTTGTAACAGGTTTAAATAAATGTATTCTGTTTTGCCAACAGTTTTCAAAGTACAAATACACGAAGAACACATCAAATACTGTGTTCCCACTTACCATGTTATGTGAACAGCTCTCTCTTGTAATATACCCTTTTTAAGTCTAGTGTACGTGTTACAAGAATCCATGGTTTATATATTGTGAGCAGTGATTCATATATTATTATTGATTCTAGTTTATTGTTGTAAAGATATCTATAGCTTTTAACTAATGCTGTATTAAAAAAAAAAAAAAACCTTGCAATATCTTACCTAGCAAGCCACATGACACTTTTGTTGTGTCTCCTTAGTTTTCTGTAGCTATTACAGTTCATTGGATTTCTTAATTATGAGAAGGAAATCATTGTTGCAAGTGTTATCAAATCACCTCAAGGGTACATGCTGTCATCATGATTTACTAGCGGAACTACTGTTAAATGTCTCTGTTGCAAAGTGTCCTGAGACATTTTCCTTAATCATTCCTGCTTTAGAGAAAATCTTAGAATATATCCTGTACTCAGGAAGAAGTGAGTTATCCTTACCTTCGCTAAAGATTGGAGAGCTATACAATTTATTTTTAATTATTTTCTTTGACAGTTGTGACCCTGTCTGTCCTGTACCCATTTATTTAATCATTGATTTATTTCACTACAATATACACTATTAACTTTTCCTTTAAAAATACATTTTGAATTACAGAATTTTATAAAACACCACATATACATCACAAGTTATAGCTCCCTGTAACTTATTTGGCTGGTCAGCTCACATCAGTTTGGCCACTGGGGATTTTTCCTTTGGCTTCTTTCACATAATGTCTACAACTTTTCTTTTTGAGTACTTTGTTCTGGCTTTTTTGAATCTTGCATACTTCCTTTCCCGTTCCTACAAGCAGTCATTTCTTTGTGGCTTCAGGCCAATTCACTGGTACATAACATGAGACAGCAAAATCTAGATCCTACACTTACTTTCTGCTAGTTGAAGTTAACCTTATTTAACACTCATCTCACAGAGTTAGTGCATATCTGGGGCCTACTGTAAAAAATAAAGATGCAAGTTTACATATACATATACATGAAATCTATGAAGTAATATTCACTAATCATGATTCCATACACATAGCCCATTCTCATCCATTTGAGACAGAAGATTCTTACTGTATTTCTCTTTTTTTCCAAATTTCTAAAAGTATTAAGACCTCTATCTTCTATATTCATTATTTTCTTCTTTTTTATACTTTAATTAAGTTATTTTTAAACTCCACATTTTATTTCTCCTCCCATCGACCCTTGGACTGTTCCACACCCCACACCTCCTCCCCACACCTCTGTCTCCATGTGGATGCCTCCACCCTCCATGCCACCTGACCTTTAAACTCCCTGGAGCCTCCAGTCTCTTGTGGGTTAGGTACATCATCTCTGAATGAACACAGACCTGGAAGTCCTCTACTGTATGTGTCTTGCGGGCCTCATATCAGCTGGTGTATGCTGCACGTTTGGTGGTCCAGTGTTTGAGAGGTCTCCTGGGTCCAGATTAATTGAGACTACTGGTCCTCCTCATCAGCTTCTTTTAGCCTTCCCTAATTCAACGACAAGGGTCAGCTGCTTCAGTCAATTGGTTGGGTGCAAATATCTGCATCTGACTCTTTCAGCTGTTTGTTGGATCTTTTGAAGGGCAGTCATGATAGGTCCCTCAGTAATAGTGTCAGGCCTTGGGACCTCCCCTTGAGTTAGATCCCACTTTGGGCTTCACTGGACCTTCTTTTCCTCAGGCTCCTCTCCATTTTTATCCCTGTAATTCTTTCAGAGAGAAGCAATTATGGGTCAGAGTTGTGACTGTGGGATGACAACCGCATCCCTCACTTGATGTCCTGCCTTCCTTCAGGAGGTGGGCTCTATAAGTTCTTCCTCCCTACTGACAGGCATTTCATCTAAGGTCCCTCCCTTTGAGTCCTGAGAGTCTCTCACCTCCCAGGTCTCTGGTGCAATCTGGAATTTCCACTCTTGAGAATATACTCAAAAGAAGCTCCACCATGTCACAGGGATACATGTTCCACTATGTTCATAGCGGCCTTATTTGTGATACCCAGAAACTGGAAACAACCTAAATGTCCCACGACAGAAGAAAAGATACAGAGAATATGATTCATTTACACAATAGAATATAACTCGGCTATTAAGAACGAGGACAACCTGAGTTTTGCAGACAAATGGATGGAACTTGAAATATTATCCTGAATGAGGTAACTCAGACCCAAAAGGACGTGCATGGTATGTACTCACTAATAAGTGGATATTAGCAAAAACAAAAAGTACAGAATACTCAAGATACAGTCCACAGAACTCAAAAAGTTCAATAAGCTGAAGTGCCCAAGTGAGGACACGTCAGTCCCACTTGGGAGAGAGAAGAAAGCAGTCACAAGTGGGGAAGGAGGGATGGAGGGACCTGAGAGGGAAAGTGGATGGGGTGGAGGGGGAGTGAGGGTGTGGGGAGTGGAACCTGATTTGGTATTGGGTGAGGGAAAAGGACTGAAGCCCTGAGGGCCAGCAGAAAGAATGGAAACAAGCAACCTTGGAAAATAGGAGGTTGGGAAGACGCTTCAGAATTCATTACTTTCTTAATCTTTCAATTCCACGTATATCTTCTTAGCAGTATCCAGGTTGACACTTGACAGTTTCATAGTAGTCACCTTTTGTCACATCTAAAGTTCAAATGGAAATTCCTTGTTCTTTGGGTTTATAGATCAATTCTTTTCCAAGGATGCAATTCTCTCCGATGAGAGTCAATGAATTTTCATTTGTAATGTGACTGGATGTTGTTGTGGGGCTGTGTGTGCATGATGTCCTTGAACTCCCCAATTACCTACATACATTTAAACTCTTGGAGTTAAGAGCCAGTCTAAGTGCTGTAAATTTCTAATGGTTTTCATTTGCCCAATACTTGGTCCTGGTAATTGCAGTACTGGCATAGAACAGTTTTACCACTTAAAAGTAAATTACACATTATCTTTACAAGTCTCTCAGTTTTCTCAAACCTTTCAGTCTTCTCTGACTACTAATTTTGTTTTTGCCATTTGTGTTACCTTTCCTAAAAGTCAAAACAGTTGAAGTCAAAGACTCTGTGTGTGTATGTGTGTGTGTGTGTGTGTACATGTGTGTGTGTGTGTATGTGTGTGTGTAATTTATTTTTCTCCAGAAATATATTTTACTCTATGAATATGCTATGCAGTATGTTTCTCTAGTAATGGCCATATTGACAACATGGTCAACAATGCATATGTTTCTTTAAATTTTACTGTTCCAATTTGATATGTATATATTTTCAACTCAAGTAAATAACTAGGAATATGCTTAATGTAATATATGGTAAAATTGCCTTCAACTTCATAAGGTACTGCCAACTATCTTGCAAAACCTTATGCATTATGAAAGCTTACATTCTGCTTCCCATCCCCCACAGCATTTGATATTTTTAGCCTTTGAAATTTAGGAATGTTTATATGCATGTCACCTTGGTCCTTGATGCTTTTGTTTACAATTCCCAAAAGAAAAGTATTAGTGATCTGCGTGATATTTTTCATAAATTGATTTGCTGTCTTCTATTTTTAGGCATTTTTCCAGATATCTTTCCTCCTCCCTCTTCTCCTCTTACTCTTTCTCCCTCTCATCATCTAGTTTCTTCTCCTTCCCTTCTGCTCTTCCCATTGTTCCTCCTTGTCTTTCTCCTCCTCATCCTTCTCCTATTCTGTCTGGACTCCCTATTCTTTTTGAGGGGTTTAGGTGTTTCCTTTAACATTGTTAGAGTTTTTAGAATTCTCATAGATTTAAGTTATATTTATCTTCATCATGTATTTTATTACATTTTATTTGTGTGTGCGTATTTTACAAAAGGATCCTCCCATATGTAGTTTACCTGTTTGCTCCCTTAAGAACCAGATTCTTATCCTCACCTAAGGTCTGTACCACCTTCCATGCAGAACCATTGCTCATTGAAACAGTTGGTGAATGACTTTATGGATAGAGCATCTTAATACACACACCATTTCTTAAATGAATGTAACCTGTTCTCTGTAGTCTGAGAATAAAGTCACACACTCAAGTCAAATAGCTTTTTGACCATAACAGGAAGTCTGTATCTAAAAATCATGCCTACAATTCATTCCTTGGCACAGCAGAACTGTCAACTCTCAGCTTAGCTACGATGGAGGTAAAAATCCTTCGGTGATTTGAGGGTCATGGAAGTACAGCCTTATTACAATGAAATCCAATGTCTAAAAATTGTTCTTATTTTGGGCTTGTACCACAGAAAGAGCCAAGATTTTAAACTCTACTAAATACAAAACAAACAAACAAA